>SDVV010029431.1:0-10992 GCA_016164225.1 Gammarus roeselii
CATATACGTACATCAACAGTATTAAAGCGGTCGTCATTTATTCAAATTATTTGTTCATATCAATTCCCCTTGGTTGTTTCCATGTTATGGTCCTGTTTTTGCCAGCTCCTCCCCAGTCAAACATTATCGTCGAAAGATCATACGATTAAGCGCGATTATCATCAGTGGTATAAATGAATTATCAGATTGTGTTCAGACGAAAACCGACGTTTATCGGATAATTAACGTCAAAATGACGTCGGGAACGGCCGTTTTTGTGACGGTAATATTGTCGGTTCATGTAGCATAATCACGGGATAAAAAATTTGCTAATGATCATAATTATAGTTTAAAAATCGTGTATTTATAGTCTAATATCCTTCGATTAACGTGTGTTTATCGTGTGATTATAATATTTTCCAGCCGTTAGTCACCAAGCGGGTGGAAACTTTTTGTCGGTTTTTGGGTAGCTATCCCGTAATCACACTTTATTTACCAGGAAATGCGGATGAAATCCGATCATCTGCAATAATCAGTGCTTGCATTTCCCATCGACAGACCAGACTGTTATCAACAATTAATGTGGCGCTGGTCACTAGCACCAGGTATCATTGAAGGCCGGTTATATCCCTTTTCTCGATCAAATAGGTGTTCTGCACTTGTTCAGAATATCGCTAACACAGAGATAGCTCAATTTAGCACAGGCAGTCACATTTTCCTCTCGGAAAATAAGCTATAAATAATCATAATTTGTTACCTTACATGGATAAAAAATATCAAATGAATTCACATCAATTATATTGAGGCGAATAGTCACTACAAATCGATATTTTTGTCCATTGACATAAAGCAAACTTGAAGTAAATCACATTTAAAAAAAAAATCCGCACTGATCATTGACAGTTTCTATTTTGTAAGCTTTCATTAGTTGCGGTAGAAAAATAAAAACAACAAAACCATAACTTCTGTTATGTTATTATATGACTTGAAAGTCAAGTTATTGGGACAACGATGATGATGTGTATGGCTAAGCGTATCAAGATAAAAAGGTGACAAGTGTTTGCATGAGATGCGAATAAATAGAGAATGATAGTGTGGGGACGAGTTTTGAGGTGGTCCTGGTCACCTCGTTCCTATCAGCTTGCTGACCTTGTTCCTGTCAGCTGTCAATCTTGTGCAAGTCGGTTGAATCCGGTTAAGTCAAATTTGATATAAGCTAAAGAATTTGAGGATCTAGAACAAGTGAGATGTGGTTGTGGTTTTCACTCTTGGGGCGCAGAGGTTATCTCGAATTGTCGTATTTGGCGGTGATGAGTACATTTTTGGAACTTGATCATTATGTTGTCTACATTACCATATTGCAACATATGAGGATGAGATGTGCCGTTCAACTTGGTTCAGAACTAATATGCAAAACAAATAAATCACCATACTTATCTGCAACCAAGTTAGTTCTCTACCATTTGCACGTTCATGCATCGCATTCTTTTATATTTTATAACAAAGTAGTCCCTTTCAAAAGTAACAGAACACTGCAAATTATATGAATTTGTTGAAGAAAGTTTGTAAATAGGTCTTGGACTGTAAGCACACAAGGTCTTCATAGCGTATTTCCGCTCACTGCGAAGGCGATCAATAGACCATTTTTCCACTAGTCTTCATCCACAACAAGCCGGACAATGCCAATCTTCTTTATTTTTTAGATTAGTTATACAATTCCTTTCAAATAGTGTTCAAGACAATTAATATTAATCCACTTGTGTACTACAGCCTTTGCGTACAGTGACAAACGTGCTGTCGGCGCCTTGTTCCCGAAAAGTTTGGGTTTTCACTTGTCCCAAAATATTTATGTCACGGACAAAATGACTGCCCAGTATCGGGGAATAATATTGAAGTGAAAACTTGAGCGTTCAATGGAAATAGAGGGTGTATCCATAAATTTAATTTAGTTTATGATTGTTATAAACGTAACCTTCATTTACGTTGTTTTGATGATTGAGAATCGGCTATTCTCACGAAATTTAACTGAAGTTGTGATTGATTGGAGCAATTGCCCAGAGTATGCGAATTATGAATGAGAGTAAAATGTGACGAATCTTTACATTGATTGAAAGGCTTCGATGTGTCTCGCGCTGACCAGGAATCAGTAGGCAATCTACTGAGATAAAAAATATAATATGTTTTAAATAAAAGTCGGTTTTCCTATAAGATAAGTAACACACAGTAAATTACAAGGGAAAACTGCAATATTGGCGGTGAATATGAGTTTTTCTAAAGTGATGGAGAAGGACAACTAAGGTGCTCTCGAATGATAATAAACGCAAACGATGATAAATTGGTGATAGGAGTAAATCGATGACCCAGTTGCGATGTAAAATGTGATCATTTCATATATACCTCGTTCATGTCCTCATCCATTATTGTGATGTAATTACTGTCATCGAAATGCTAAATTAAGCAAAAATCTTGACAATCTTTTTTACTCCTTAGATGTAGCGTCATTTTTATATCCTTGTATACATGAATTAGTTTGTATAAGGACTACTATATGCCGTGACCACTCTGTGGTTAAACATTCGATAAGAAATAAGGAGCCAATTACTTAACGGTACAATTGCAACGCGGATAATATAAATTGTTTTTTTTAAGAAAAACTCAAGATTGTTCGGTATTAGTTATTCATCGTTTTGACATATGGTAATTTTACCGTCATGAAAAGTCAATTTTCGTCGGTTATGCTTGAATCATCAATGATCGTATTTGCTTTAATGTCGGTTATCGTCGATCCGCCTGTTATTGTCGGATACTTGACGATATTCGACGATAAACTTTTGTCTTCGGCTGAACGACAGTGAAAAATTAAAACCAACGGTTAGCACACGATCGCCCTATGATAAAGTTTGACTCGGTCTTAACCTAATTAAATATTTTTACTTGTTGGGCACTCAGACTTCATAGTCCAATTACCAACAAAACAATGCAATTGTTTTGAAAGATCCGCAACTATTAGTTGTGGGTAGTTGGTGGACTGAAAATTCATTATATGATATACATCCGCCTTTACACTGTGATAGAAGCAGAACTCGCAAACGGCTTGCTAACGAGCTATATCTCGTGGCATTGCAAGCCGTGGCATTAGGTGCAAGGGCTTGCCAATCACACCCAGGTAAAGTAGCTGGCTAGGTAGCAAATTACTTGAATAAGCATTGCAGCGTGACGCTGCCCCGTCGACCCAACTTCCCTGGATGAGTTCAGAACAGGTCAACATCCTCTCACAGAGTTATGCTGACGCACGTGAACCAGAAAACCATATGACGAATGTCCCGGTTCGCACAGAATAAGAACAGTCTCTGCATTATTCAGAGTGGATCAAATTAGTGTAGTCACGTGAAAATGTTCCTGTATTAGGAATCCGATTAGGATTTGAGTTTGCACTTCATCGGCATTAGATTGGGTTTTTAACACCACGGTACATGTTTATTTTAAATAATTGTTCCCGAATTACCTCCTAACAAAACTTCTAATCCAGCACAAAATAGCTTAGACGCGTTTTATTTTAATGTAATTTACGTAATTTTCTTCGCGGTCCTTTCATATTGAACAAGTTGCACTGGTTACCGTTAAACTACATTTAAATTATATCCCACTTCTTACACCCAAGCTTATTAGCTACTGATACGAAGTTTCCGATAGCAGGCACAGCGATGAAAGATAACGGCATGAATATCAAAGTTATGGGACTTGGTTATCATCTTATAAATCACTAATTAACGTGAACGGATCAGCGAGCTTTCAAGACGCGATAACACCTTCATTATCGGACCGCGTACTAATAACGATGCTGGCAAACAAGGCAGCGAGTCAGTGTATCTGTGATACTGCAAAGGAGAGAAGTGAACATTAGAGTGCAGAGAATAATATTATGTGCGAAGACATGAAAACAACTGAACTAAGTGAGCGCGTGCAGAAAATGGCTACAAACAGTCGTGTTTGATTTCGCATTTTCAGGGTTGCAATCAATTTCTCTGTTATTTTATTGTAGAGTGAGAGCAGACACTACATAGAGATGGCTCCAAAGTAAAATATTGATATTGTTTTCATTATATCCGGATTTTTTTCTGATCGTCACTCCTCCTTCAGGTCCCTTACTTGACATGGCAGAAAAATAAAAATGAAATCTACCAATATTAGTCCAAACATCATGACGTGTCCAGCAACCAAGGGCGCGTTGCGAGCATCGTTACTGCTGCTGTGGGTGACTGCGGCCTGCTGGCAGGTAAGATCAACAGCATTTTTGGCATAACAGCACTAACAGGCAATGCTGCTCTCAGCAACATGTCATCAACAGTAGACGACGCAGTATTAGTGGCAGCGGTACTGGTACTGATATTATAGGGCGGTGAGTTGGATCATCGTGCACGATCAAATGACACAGCATCGTGATGAGTTCTAGATTACGGATATCGCAGGGTTGTCCAATTGGATCATCGTGCACGATCAAATGTCGCAGCATCGTAATGAGTTTAGATAATCTAGCTTGTGGAATTTCAGACACTCATATAATCATCGGCATATATAATGGAAAAAAATTAATGAAAAAAATTATTGGTCGATCCTTTCATTCCTCAAAAAGTCCCGAAAAGAACCATCCCTTGGCAATCAGTAACATGCTGGCCACCAGTGTGATGGGTCGTGAACCTTGTATTTGAACACGACGTCAAAAATGGTATGTGTGTGCACACAGCACTTCTATCATAACTTTTATAACTCACTATTGCATCTCACATATTAAGACATTTGGCTTCCTGTCTATTATTATTGTGTTTCTTGGTGCATCGTCGATACCTCGCTTCAACCAGCGGGTGGCATGGAGAGTTACCTGCCCTCTCCCCCCACACAATCTTTCAAAGAAAGAGTTACCTGCCCTCTTCCCCAACACGATCGTTCATAGAAAGAGTTACCTGCCCTCTTCCCCAGCACGATCATTCAAAGAAAGAGTTGCCTGCCCTCTTCCCCAACACGATCGTTCAAAGGAAGAGTTACCTGCCCTCTCCCCCAACACGATCATTCAAAGAAAGAGTTACGTGCCCTCTTC
This sequence comes from Gammarus roeselii, assembly GCA_016164225.1. Classification (NCBI taxonomy): domain Eukaryota; kingdom Metazoa; phylum Arthropoda; class Malacostraca; order Amphipoda; family Gammaridae; genus Gammarus; species Gammarus roeselii. Next base: position 5,075 of record SDVV010029431.1, read on the forward strand.
CCCAACACGATCGTTCAAAGAAAGAGTTACCTGCCCTCTTCCCCAACACGATCGTTCAAAGAAAGAGTTACCTGGCCTCTTCCCAAACACGATCGTTCAAAAAAAGAGTTACCTGCCCTCTTCCCCAACACGATCATTCAAAGAAAGAGTTACCTGCCCTCTTCTCCAACACGATCATTCAAAGAAAATACACAGGTTTCATACAAAGGCCAGCAGTGTATTGTCCTCAGTCGGCTTGGTACCCGTGACGGGGCAGGAGTGAATCGCTGGAATAGACCTCTGAACTCTCCATTGACACACAGTCAGTGAATAGATTTCACGCAACAGTGTAATTACCGGCCCTTCCGTTATCAGTACCGGTACATCATTCCCGACTTCTCAGATTAATGCAGATCCCCATTGTTTGGAGTGCTTTAGTATACAATACGGCGTTCTTTCTATATGCAGTACAAATGACTACTGAGGTAATGGTCCACAGGAACAGTATATGGTCTAAACATAGGTCAGCTACAAGGCCGGCCGGACGTCGAAAAACTCTTTTCGGCACCAAAAATAACGGAAAACAACGTTCCACCAACACGGAAAAGCGGTATAAATATTCTAAAAATAAACGTGATCATAAACAACAATTTCTTCAGTCATGTTTCCATTCATCCTTCATTCCCTCAATTATTCGTGACGTAAAATTTGTTAGTTTTTTGTTTAACCTCAACACTCCCAGCGCAATCTGGTGGTATAGTTTGGTTTGATTGACCATATGCCTTCTATGGACCATTAGCCACGAAGCAGTAGGGCAAGGAAATGGCTTGGAAGGAGCCGTGATGAAAGCCAGGCTCACTATATCCTGCTCAGTGCGTTTGAAGAAGGGCTGCACTTCCCCGCCATGCAAGCAAATAATAAGAACTGAAGTGACCCGTCAATGCAAAACACTATTATATCTGTTCTAACACGTGGTTGGATCTCATATATCAAAATGAAGTACCAGCTCAACAAGTAAGTGTATGTGAAAGTGTTATACAACCTGAGATATCGTTTCTTGTACTTTGAATAATTGACGTTTCCATTTCCCCGTTGCCTCACTCAAGAAAAATACCTGCTGACGTCACAACCATTCAACATCAAAGGCTCACATTGCGAACACCGTTGGTCAAATCGTTATCAGTCTTTCACTGTATCGCCATGTCGCAAATATCTTCAGTTTTACCTGAATAATAACAGCGCTAAAAAGTTAGCGAGGTTGGGGCACTTGAAGGATATATGTGAAGTATACCTCAACTCGGCGATAAGGGCCAAATTGTTGTTCACAGTTATTATAGATGAACACCTTCATGAATGTCTTATATGCTGTTTTTTTCTCATCAATCCTAGTAGGTTTTTTTCCTAAAACATGCGTTCAGTAACATTGACAATTCTTCCATTCTTTGCTGACAAGACAACTGGTATGATACATTGAAAATTTTATTACGTCAAATAAGTGAAGTTATAAGCTATACTATACAAATAATTTTATTTAAAACAGCATGCATTCATGAAGGTACTGGACCTGTCCTCCTTAATGAAGTACCTACTGCATATAATGACCCAGTTCGCATGGGTCATTGCTAACAGCTGCACCGAGTCTCTGCACTGCTTTACAGTGTGTTAGCTACATACCTCTTTCCGTAGGAATACCATTAGAGACTCGCCGTATTCGACACACTTATACGCAGTGACGAAAGGGGAATGCGGATATTGAAATTTTGACCACGGATGCGGATATTAATACAACGCTCGCGCGGATCCGGATGGATATATCACTGTTTTATTAATAAACAATTAAAGGAAATTCCCGTAACGGTTCTTTGATTGACACTTTCCTTTTTGTTGGTGTATGTGAGGAAAGTATGTTACTCATACTATTTAATAAGGGAGACATGCATAGATCCAACATTACGGAAGAACTGCTTACATCAAAACATATACGAATCAATAGCATTTTTCGTCCTATCTCAGTTCTAGCCTCACGTATCTCTCATACACTCCAAATCGACTGAGAATGCACCTGACAACACTTATTCAGTCACTAAAGGTGCCATGCAGAAGGCAAACGTTCACAAGGCTCAATTAATAGGGCTTCAATATTGCATCAAACATCTCTGCAAGCAGAACAAACTTTCAATAAATTACTCAGTCTATTCGTTTTCGTTGCATTATCTAGTTGTTTGCATATAACATCGATGTTTCCTCGAATTGCATTTCTGACAACAAATCTCTGTAGAGATCTACTAGTCGATCTGCCATCTTACCGGATCCTGGAAACTGATCGCACTTTGGAGTGAACGGTTTGAAATGCATACGAATTTTGTTTGCCACCGTAAAACGCTTGCCACTAAAATTGCGAGATCTTCGAAGTACCAACAAAGAACTTCATCATAGATTTTTTTTATGACCACGCCACTAGCTTCGATGACTTCATAACTGGCTAATGCGTTTGTTAATCTGTCGTATGCTCTGAGTCAATGGAATTTGAACACAGCCAGTTCGGAGCAGTCAATTGTTAAGTAAAGGGACCAAATTATTCAATGTTAACATCAAGGTCAGTGCTCATAGACCTGAGCTACTCATTTCTCAAGCGAGTCAACATTTTCACGCAATTTTCAGTATTTAAATAATGACAGAATATTAATATATGTATAAGTCACGTATTTACATTGTACCTATGAACAAACGTTATTGATTGTTAAATTCAAACATCACAAGACACACTGAAATAATAAGAGAAGACAAAGTTAGAATACAGAGGCATTTCTTTAAACTAAAGTATGTTAAAGATACCATTGCTACTATTGTGAGAGTTACATTAGTTAATAAAGCTGCCGTGAAGGAATAGAAATAGTCTCAAAAAATTGCAACGGTCTTTAAGAAATTATTTGAACGTACTTCACGAGTGAAAAACTGTACACTTCAATAATTCTCTGCGAATAATTTGTTAATACAAATCGGTCGAGCATTGCTCAAACCACCATGTAATGACGTAAATACACATCTTTAAATTACTTTTTACCGTAGTTGAATATTTTAGGTCACATTTTGCGATCACGACTTGTATCCCATATTCTTTCACTGAGGAAAGATTTTTTGTTCCAAATAAAATGTTACTGATAGTTATCTCGCAATTGACCCGCAAAATTACACAATTTTTACCATTATATTTTTTTAAATCACAGTCGGCAAAGTGATCCTACTTTATTCTTCTTGACAACTAAAATTGTTGACATCGACGCTAAAGGCGCTTTTCCAATTAGAAAATTGCTTGATTTAATTGAATGCGTTAATTAATCATTTAGAATAGCCAACTATTTAATGCTGGGCGTCAGTGACCTTCAACATGAGTACTTTTGTATCACACTGCGCATAATATCCGCATCCTTCAAGCGAATGCGGATTCGAATGACCATCCCATCACTGAATGTTGTTCTCCTCCGCAGGCTGCTCTCGCTTCGCAGGGTACATCTCTCGGAGAGAAAGGTAATGGGAGCCCACGACAGACAATATTAAGCTGGTAATACTAATGATAAAATAAATGAACACGAACAGAATCTTTCAATAATTCAACGGATAATTGAATTCAAACTGCGTAAGATGAAAATTCAATTATCGTCTTATATCGCACAAAGTTCATTGGTTGAAAATTAATGAAAAGAAACACTTATTTCTAGGCTACTTCATAAACAAATCTGTTCATCAATTGTTATTGTGTGTTGAACCTAATTGCACAAATAGTAATTTTAACGTGTATCAGAATCAGCATTTCTCAGCTGGTCTAGGAACACCTGTATAATAAATGAACTTTCAAATATCCTCTGAGCTGTGTAATTTTGTTTCCCTGGAACGGTTGTTCGCACTCGTTCATGAAGACAAGCAATAATTTCTAACCAACGGCCACTGTTTTGCTTTCTGTTCCCAGACCAGCTGACCGACCTCACGCTACGCCCGATGCAGCACATGATTGCAGCCTCATGGCGTCTGTTGAACCCCAGCGGGCAAGTGGCGTCGTTTCGCGTGCGGTGGAAGGAAATTGGGAAATTGGATATTATAAAGACTCGCAGCTGCACAGTGCAGTATCGTGTGAGCGAGAGCCAGCAGCACAGCACCGATAAGTGCGATGATACCCCCAGGCTGCGATCTAACACCACGTACACCGTGGTGGTGGAGGGAATGAATAATCGGTCCGAGGGCATTGCTTGGTCAGAGCAGAAGTCTGGGCAAACGCTGCTGCCTGCAGGTAAGAGGACGGCTCAGATAAGATGACTGTACTCGTTGGGATAGCAGTATGTCCAATAAAATTGCTAAAACTCTTTTAACTCAATTATTTAATGAATGAATTGTTCAATGAACTGAACCAACATAACTTATCACTGCAATATATTAATTTGATAACGAATGAGATCAAGGTGTCGTATTTATTGTTTTCATTTCATCGTTTCCAAGCCCACTCCAATCTAGAAATGATATCATTCTTATTTAATTCACTTTACTGGCATCTCACTCATTATGGTGAGATATGAATAGAGAAGATGAACAAAATATTCAATATTGTTGCTTGATAGGAGTTAAATACAATAGGATGTGACAACTGGACCATTCATCAGGTGATGATAAACATAGGGCTGATAGGAATAAAAATCTATATTGATACACAAAATGTATGGTATTTGTTTTCATTGTATACATTAAATCGAGTAATGGTGACAATAAGCAAAGCCCAGTCCAGTAATGGGGAATAAATAATAAAACAATAATAGCAATAATAAAAACGTTTATTTAAGAGATGCCTCACGGTATTCTGGTGTTTTACAACATATTTATTTATATTGTAATAAACAATAAGTTCAGGGTAGGATTGTATCGAGTAATGTATTTGGTTACACATAAGACTGGCTAGTTCTATAGAACAAGTGAATATTTTCGTGTCTGTCCCAATTCTATAATACACATTAAATTCAGAGTATGACTTTCGTGAGTAACATATTTGATATACATTAAATACAGAGTACAACTTTATCGAATAACGTACTTGGTTACACATTAGATTTGCTAGCTCAGTAGAAGAAATAAGTACGTTCATGTTTCCGTCAACGGGTGAGAACATCTTGGAGATAAGTATTTTCGGATACGTTTTATGGCACTCTCGTGCGTACGGTTCAGATAAATCGACGTTTCTACGCTACATCACACAAAATGCATTACAAGTAGCCGATACCAAATGTAATATACGACCTAGACTCTGACATTAGACGTCTCGCATAACAATTGCGTTTGGACTCGCACAGTAGCCGATACTAAATGAAATACGCAGGCATGACTATGACATCAGACAACTCATAGACCTGACTCACTGCAAAAATCTGATCGGTACACCCTCTACCATTATAAAGCCACATTGTTCCTCTCTGATTGCGCAGTCCGTACATCTCTAATCCTTTTGATCAGCACTCTCCCGTACAACTTACCAACCACACATAACAGACTGATACCTCTCGAGTTGCAGCATTAATTTTTATTTCCTTTTCCCTTATATAGCGGAAAAATGCAGGCACTGCGCCGCTCAATTGGTACCACGCCTGCCACAAAACACTAGTTCAGTAACCTCACCAACCATTCGACAATCGTTACTCCACCCTTCTTCAGGCACTCGGTCACAACGCCATCCAAACCAGGGGCTTTCCCTGCTTTCATCACGTCCACCGCCTCTTGCACCTCTTCCCTGGTAATGTCCGCAACAAGTCTTTCTCCACAAAACTGGTTTCCGAGCACCACCACCCACAGCAACAATGTCATCCTCTCTGTCATCCTCGACATTCAACAACTCATCAAAATACTCGGCCCACCTCTTCCGTACATCACCACTTTCCAGCAACAACTGGCCGTTTTCATCT
>SDVV010029432.1:0-11814 GCA_016164225.1 Gammarus roeselii
TACATATAATAATAATGATAACAAATTCAAAATTTATCACCATGAAAAAAGGGCAGAGAAAAATAATAGAGCCCAAGCAAGAAGAAATAATAAAATACTAAAATAAAGTGTTAATGATCTATAAAATGAATAAGCATCCATCCACCCCAAATGGGGAGAGGGAAGCATGGATCCCAGGGTTCAGAGCGGCCTCAAGCGGGCCCCAAAGTTTCTCAAGGGGGTTCCAAAGGGTCTCAATGGTGTCCCAAAGGGCCCCGGAAGGGTCCAAGTGGGTCCCCCAAATTCTCATGGTCTTCTGAGTTCCCTGGGTTCCCGAAACCACCAGGTCCCTCGAATTCCGCGGGTCCCACGAGTACCTTTCCATTCTCGGGTCACCTAGTCTCAACCAGCCTCGGTTCGTCTCGACTTGTCGCCTCGTCGACGCTGGCCTCAACCTGCCACGACTCGCCTCGTCCCCTCCACGCACAGTGCCATTCAAGACTTCCGCTGTCTATGATCAACATCAACGTTATTTCACCATTTAGCCATCAAAACGCCTAGCTGTGCTCGAACATTTTTTAAGGCACCCGGGAGAGCGCAAATTCTCCCACCGTAGGTTGGACTAGACAACTAACACACCGCATAGTCCACCAAGGGCCCCTGCAGGCGTCTAACGATACATAATTATATAAATAACCCAAAATTGATCACCATAAAAGAAGGGCACAGATCAATAATAGAACCCACGGAATCAGAAATTATAAAATACTAAAATAAAGTGCTTATGATCTATAAAATGTATATTTATCCATCCACCCCAATTCCCACTTGGCTCTGCAAGACCTGCCAAGTAGTAGTAGTAGTATTTTCTTCTGTTTTCCACCGGAGCTCCAACGTGTAGTCACTAAGTGAAGACCTGCCAAGGTCTACTCCACGTTCCCGACCGTGCTGTGGCTGCCCCAAGACGTCACAGTGACACCGTGTCCTGCGCCGCTACATCCGCAAGCGGTCAAGGGTCCGCTCACTGCTCCCGGGCTACCTCTACAAAGCCAAAAAAAGTAAGTACCGTTCGCATTTACCTTAGGCATAATAAACATCAAAACCTTTGTCAGTTTCGTTAAATTCCCTAGCCTCTCTCGGCGACAAACATACCGAAGTGATTCACGTCATCCCGTAATCTGAGGAGTCAATACGAGCCAAAGGCGCGTTCCCTTAGAGTGTTGGTTGAGGTGCACTACATTTCGAGCCATCGAAGTAGTAGTTGCATCTGTGTCCCACCGGAGCCTCAACGTGCCATCAAAGTTTTTATTTCAGTTTATATCCATAGAATAGGGTCCACTCAATAACGCTTAAAAATATTTTAAAGCGCCAAACATAAAAAAATCCAGTAGAGGAACAAGTAGTAATGAGCGTCTGAGCAATAGCGTTTGAATCCACTTTAGCTGGTGATGTCGGTCAGTCGATGGTCGACTGTTGCTAGCGCTACACGCTAAGCCAGTTATTTGCTGATACAAGGTTACAATGAGTGTTGAATCGACTTGAAAGCATCCTGGCGTGCGTCTCCTTCATGTCATCAAAGTTTGCGCTCCGCTTTATTCATAAATAACCAAATAAATAAATTTGAAGACTGCCTAAAAAGCAATAAAAATATTTTACTAATAAATAGGTGCTGAATGAATTATTTCTCTTCAGTCTGACGAAGACTTGAGGGCAAATGAATCAATGATACATTATTTCAAATTTATATACTTTTTTTCATGTATGAGTTTGTCCATCTTCAATGAACAAACATATTTTGGTAGTTCAACTGAAGAAAACACTTTGTCTTGAAGTGAAATCGACTGAAGTTTGCCAACATTACTGTTATCAACAGGATGGCGCCCCATGCCATTGTTCTAGAGCAAGTTTGAAAAATTGAGAAAAAAAAATCACACAGGGTAATCAACCGCCGTTTACTGTAAATGGTCTGCCCATAGTCTTGATATGAGCTCCTTGGACCATTGGTTCTGGGGAGAGATGGTATTGAGAAGTTCTCATTCGAATGCTCAAAAAAATTACTTACTTCAATAGAATCGTTGACGAGCCAGCCCAACGCCTAACCAAAGTCAGGTGAGCAGTCGCAAGCTTCCAATGAGATAAAAACTTCGTGCCATCAATTTGGGAGCTCATTTCGAAGCAGTGTTATAGCACAGAGCAGTTTTTTCATAATAAAACAAACTATACTATTTTCTAGCATTTACCTGGTATGAAACGTTTTTTTTTGTGTGGTTTTAACTCATGTTTCAGAATAAAACCGCTGCGTTGTGTCGCGTTAGGGCTGGATTTACAATTAGACCAGAGACGAGTAGAGTAAAATGCTTGGTTCTAGTTATAGACTGCAAAAATCGGAACTCGTTCAAGAATGCCCAGTTTCCAACTTGGGCTGAACAATTCTGGACTTTATGTTGCATTATGAAGAGGCATAGGTGTTTTTAGATTATTTGTAAGTCTTCTCCGTATAGTGCAGAGAGCAGTCTCAAGTCACGGGCGAGATTGTCTGCTGGCTGATCGATTCTAAAGATAAAAAGAGTGACACAGAGGAAGCTCCCCCGAGACTTCTTTTTCCTCAGGATAAGATGCAACAAAGGATTACCGACCATAAACTTAGATACGACTCTACAAAAATTGTGGATAAAACGAAATGGTAGGCCTCTCAGGTTCTTACAGTGCAGTTATATTTCCATATACTTTGTGATTTCATAATTCCAGGTTGTCTTCTTTTCAACATCGAAGAAAATGGGAACCTCACGACCCCTTTGGACGAACGCCTGGTGGAGATGGTCTGTTGTGAATTGGCAATTTGTTTATTGTTGTAGCTTAACCTCAACTTCTTCTGCCCGCGGTCAGCATGAAGCCCGGGTATCCACCAACAAGTGCATGTTGGGAATGTTTCAGCAGGTGCAGGCTCCTGTATGAGGCCCATACCACTGAAGAAGTCGATGCAGTCTCCCGGGCGTTCCCGCATTTCACGCACTGACGTGATTTTATGATTGAGCCTGCCGGATGCGATGGCTGGGCATGCCATGACGTGCTCGACAGCATCGGGTGAACCCCGGCATCGCAGGCAGAGATCGGAAGGGACGTTCCCAAGTCCGTGCTGGTATGACTGGAGGGCCGTGTGGTGCCTGCACCTCAGCCATGACAGGTGAACATTGTCGCTCCTAGGCTACCCCAATTCTTCCAAATTCACCTCAGATGGGCGACTCTGTAAGACAATATCGACTCACTGGTCATCGAGCGCAAGAGTTGTGAAGTGTCTGTGTTTGTTTGTGCATAGATGTGTAATCTATTTGTGCAAAGATATGTAAAGAGAGCCGAAGTGTGCTGCAGATGTGTTATGTAGTTTCGGTTGGTTTGACGAAGGTTCAATAGGTGATGGCAGGGATGTGTCGGGTTCGTAATCGTGCTGAAGAATTGTTCCTCTCATATCAAGATGATGTTTGAGAGGGAGGCCCTTGATTTTCTCATACAAGTGAGGAATGGGTGCAGTTTGTGTACAGCTCGTTGCGATGCGCAATGCCGCGTTCGTTTTTCTTTGTAGTGCACAAATGTGTGAGGGTGCAGGATCAGAGAACTAGGCGATGTTTGCGTAGATTATTAGCCTGATGAATTGTTTTTACAGCGATTTCATTTGGACCGCATTTCCACCGGAGCCTCAACGCGAGTCGTCGCACGCTCTCCCGTAGGGTATTTTTTGTATAGTATTGTAATCGATTCCTTGAAGTACCGTAGGTGGTTGTGGTAAGTGTCCGTGACACGTTCAGTCTGAGTTTGACTTCAGTGCTGATTTTGTTTGTACGTGGTTTGAACGTCATTCCCGTGTCATCAGTTACTCCAAAGATAGTTGTAGAGGTAATGTGGGATATGAGATGGTTGTTGAGCGTGACACGAGTGTGGATGTGGTAGTCGCTGTTATTTGATGTTACATGTGTGGGGGATGACTTTCTCGCGGACCCATTGATTCTGTTGTCCAGCAGCCAGGCTTCACGAAAGCTTAAGTACTGTAAGCTTGTATAGCTGCGATCTCATGTTTCGAGGTGTTGTGTGATTATTGTGAGATCATGCGCGTATGAGCTGTTGTAGGTGTTGTGTTCAGTTGGACTGGGCAGGTCGTGCATGAAGGAATTGAAGGAATCTCATGATTCGAGGTGTTGTGTGATTATTGTGAGGTCATCCGCGTATGAGCTGATGTGGGTGTTGGGTTCTGTTGGACTGGGCAGGTCGAGCATGAAGCAATTGAAAAGGGAGAGGAAAAGGACGGAGCCCTGTGGACACCATTTGGGAAGATAGCTGGTTATTGTAGACAGTGTGTGCATGTCTGCCGGAGAGGAAACTAGCAAGCCACTTCTTGTAGCTTGAATGGATGGAGTGTTGAGCATTTTGTTCATGAGGAAGTGTCTTGGAACTGTGTTGAAGGCCTTACCAATACCACTAGCGCATACCAGGGTGCGTTGGACTGGCATCTTTTCGTTCAGGGCTTCATGGGTGGTCTGAGTGCGGTTGGTTAGTGCTATGCCTGAAACCACGCTGCGGAATAGAGAGCGGGACATGGGCATTAATATTGTGTTTAGAATCTGTCTCTCCAAAATTTTAGAGGGATTCGGGAGAACAGAAACAAGTTTGTAGGAGGCTCTATCTGTTAGGATTTTGTTGGGTTTCGGAATGGGTATGATTTTAGCCTGGTTTCAAGTGTTGGGTATTGTATTGGGTAGGATGGAAAGGTTAACGATGTCTTTGTTGGCGGGTGGACATGGGCGTTTTGGGTGAATGTATGATATGCCGTCATTACCCGTTACTAACGAAGTTTTGGTGTGGCTGATAGCGGCTTTGGTTTTAGTAGAGTAAATGAAGGGTTGATCTGTAATTTGAGTAACTGTTTGAGTATCCTATTATCTGGTAGGGTGTAAGTGTTTACAATTTTTATAGAGTATATTTGCTGGTTGTTGGTGGTAGGATAACCTCATGCGTGTCTATGTGGTTTGTGTTTTAGTTGTTGATGCACCTGATGAGTTTTCCTAATTTTAATAAGGTTCGGAAGCTGGTGTTTGCTAGCACATCCCGTCGTGAGTTCGTCTGTTGCTCATATTTCTGCACCTATTTCTGAAATAAGGGTTGGAGTTTGTGTGATTCTTTTGTTGGTGGAGGGTGAATTACAGAGATGGTGAAGGGTAAATTACAGAGGAAGTTGAGGGTAAATTACAGAGATGGTTAGGGTAAATTACAGAGATGGTGAAGGGTAAATTACAGAGGTAGTTGAGGGTAAATTACAGAGATGATTAGGGTAAATTACAGAGATGGTGGAGGGTAAATTACAGAGATGGTGGAGGGTAAATTACAGAGATGGTGGAGAATAAATTACAGAGATGGTTGAGAGCAGATTACAGAGATGGTGGAGGGTAAATTACAGAGATTGTGGAGGGTAAATTTCAGAGACGGTGGAGGGTAAATAAGAGATGGTGGAAGGTAAATTACAGAGATTTGATTTGATATAAGCCTCACTTCCACCAGAGCCTCAACGCGAGTCCTAATAGGTTCCCCCGTAGTGCCCGACGATCATGGATTCCAGTAGGCTCGCACACCTCGGTGCGCGAGAAGAACAACGTTGTCAGAGTTAGAACTTGAAAATCTCAGTCGTGCCAGACGCACGCTGGTGCTAACAAGAAAAACGCTTAGACGAAACGGATCTCCACTTTTAATGATTTAGAGCTTCATGAGTAATATATGTACGCACGCTAGTGCGCCCAGGTAGCATCGTCGAGTCTTATACAAGGTTTACGGCTACACGGACAAAGTCAGCTCCGGCAGCAATGCAACACTATGTTCACAGTTACGGTCCAATTTATTTATTCAAGTAAGATGACGACTCAGATTAAACGAACCCAGCCTCAAACCACCCAGAACTTCAGGAGTAACATATACGAACGCCAGTGCGCACAGATAATACCGTCAAAATTGGTACAAGGTCTACGGTTTTACATATCAGATCAACTCTAACCGCAACGCATCACGAGGTTTATAGCTACACGGTCCAGTAACCCACAGAAAGTACATTTGGTCCGTGCACGCGCGAGCGAGCACTGACAGAAAAAACACTTATTCACAAAATCACATACAGGAACTTTCTCACAAATACATTAGCATTACTCGAAATGACAAAATTGTGGATCGCAAAGCAGAAAAAAAAGGTAGGTTCATCAAGGGCTGAAAAACTGATCAGATTATTGACATCACACTTGTTGTTTAGGGGGCAAGTGTGTGGGAAAGGAGGGCAAAGGTTTTTCGAGTCCCAAAAGAGCCCGATGGGTCCCGGAGGGTAACCCAAGTCCCCAGAGCTCCCCGGGTCCCTCGGGTCTCCTCGTCTCAGCTCATCTCGGCTTGTCTCGACTCATTTCGGCCAGTCTCGACTCATCCGCACAGCTCGACTTGTCTCGATATGTTTCGACTGATCTCGACCTGCCTTGGCGCGGCTTTCCTCCTCTGCGCCGGTAATCCTGTGGAGTGTAATAACTAATTTTTATACTCGAGCATTTTAGGGTAGGAACGTTGTGGGGCAGAAGTTCCTTGGGTCCTGAAAGAGCCCGATGAGTCCCGGAGGGTAAGCCAAGTCCCCGAGCTCCCAGGTCCTCTCGTCTCGGCTTGCATAGAATAATTTCGGCCAGTCTCGATTCGTCGCACCCTTCTCGACTTGCCTCAACATGTTTCGAATTATCACGACGCACCTCGACCAGCCTCGACGTGGCTCTCCCCCTCGGCGTCAGCAATACTGTGGACTATAATAACATATTTCTCTACTCAAGCACTCCACATATATTCATTCCTCTGTGTATGGGTTTCACAGCGTGGGGAGGAGGGAGCAGAGTTTCCAGGATATAGAGGTGCATCAAGAGGGTCCCACAGTTTCTCAAGAAGGTCCCAAAAGGTCAAAAGAGTGTCCCAAAGGGCCCCAGAAAGGTCCAAGTGGGTCTCCGGAGTCCCGCGGGTCCCACGAGTACCCCCCCTTCCATGGGCCATCTATGCTCAACAAACCTAGATATGTGATAACCGATGCAAAATTGATCACCATGAAAAACGGGCACAGATAAATAATAGAGCCCAAAAAATGAATACTAAAATAAAATGTTAATGATCTATAAAATGAATAGTCATCCATCCACCCCAAAATTACAGAGATGGTTGATGGTAAATTACAAAAATGGTTGAGGGTTAATTAGTGAAGGTTGAGGGTAAATCACAGAGATTGTGGAGGGTAAATTACAAAGATGGTTGAGGGTAAATTACAGAGATGGTTGAGCGTAAATTACAGAGATGGTTTCACTGCTGAACTTTGCGCTTAACGTGGGCCGAGAAAGTTGGATTGAAGCCGCGAACGAACCCGGCATGTAGGTGTAAGCACAGTGGTGAAGTGTTTTGTGGCTGTGTATTGAGTGATGTCGGTCTTGTAGAGCGATTTCCACTGATAAGGATTCGTTCCAATCTATTTTCTTGTATTTACACAAGTATTAAGGGGCTTATTGTGGATCGGAGTTGTTAATCGAGTAAATTTGACGACTGTTGGGAGGTGGACCTCTCAATGACAATTTAGAGCGAGATTGAGATAGCTAGGTTGGCATGAGCTAGACGGCGGGGGATGAGCTAGACGGCGGGGGATGAGCTAGACGGCCGGATAGCTAGACGACGGGGGATGAGCAAGACGGCGGGGGATGAGCTAGACGACGGGGGATGAGCTAGACGGCAGAGGATGAGCTAGACGAAGGGATGTATTTCGTTGCAATCGACGGGGCGGGAGTAAATCATTCGGTCCATAGCTGAGCTCGGAAAGCACTCCTGATCCAAAGTGTGTGTGTTGCGAGGTCCTGACCGAACTCTTGAACGCTGAATAGCTAAGCTTTGATACGTGTGTGAGTACAGGAGTGTGAGGTACGCCTTGCCACTACTCTTCTATGAGGTTCAGCCTGGCAACTGTAGTAGTATAATTATACTTCATAACTTCGTAAGGATGCTAACTTCTGCTGATAACAGTATGAACTAAAATTAACAACGCATGGCAGAATAGTGGAAATCCGTATTAGTTTTATCCTGACGTTGCAACTATGCCTCATGAAGCCGTCCAATCTAGTGGGGGAAAACTACTAATTCGACTTGTATGATTCTGAATAACTTGTAGAAAATTGTTACAGTAAAATAGTTGTAATTAAGATGGAATCATGCAAGAAAGTCAACCTGTAAAAAATGGTTTAAGTGAAATAATTGTTCAGATACAGACACTAGGCGGCATCCCCAGAAAGGTGGGTGGCCAACGGCAAGGTGCACCTCACACTCTCATACGCTCACACTCACAAAACTTAGCCCTTTTGTGCTAAAGATCCGGCCGGTACCCCCGCAACATACACTGGGTCACGAGTGCAGTCCGAGGATCCGTTGTCAGAAGCAAGGCCCGACAGTTTTCACTAGTTTACCCCCGCCGCGTCATAATGGCCGGGCCCCCCGCACCCACGACCCTCCCGACAGCGGGATGCCAAGGGTGGGAAAGCACATCAGAGCAGCGTCAAAATCAACCCTTCAACCCCCAAGTCTCAGCTCCGTAGAGCACAGTTGGGACAACAACACCCTCATACAGCCCTCTCTTTGCTTCCATCCCCGACGTCCTACAGCTCATTACACTCTTCTGTGTACCCAACACTTTACACCCCTCCTTCACTTTAGTTTCCACTAGTTCAGTTATCTCCACATGGGAGCCCAGATACTTAAAACACTGAACTTCCTCCAGGAGCTCTCTATTTAGGGGAACACTAATTTTGCTCGTATCGACAGTCCTCGAGCATCTCATTACTTTACTCTTACCTACGTTCACTCGAAGCTTCCTCCTCTCACACTCTACCAAACTCAGACATTAGCCTACATAGATTCTCCTTTGAATCCGCAACCAGAGCCGTATCATCAGCAAATAGCAACTGGCTCAACTGCCAACTCCACTCATTCGTTTCCAACAGTTCCAAGCCACGACCCAGCACACTCGCGTTCACCTCCCTGACCACTCCATCCATATAGAGGTTGAACAGCCAGGGAGGCATCACGCAGCCTTGTCTCAGTCCTACTTTCACTGTGAACCAATCACTCACCTCGCTTCCCACGCTGACACATGCTCGGCCGCCGCTTTCAACAGATGTCCGCCCACTCCATACAAAAGCAACACCCTCCACAGCGATTTCCTGCCAATCCTGTCGTATGCCTTTTCCAGATCCATAAAGGCCCAGAACACATCCTTTCCTTTGGCAAGGCACTTCTCACAGACCTGTCTCACTGCAAAAATCCGATCGGCATACCCTCTACCACTCCTGAAGCCCCACTGTTCCTCTCCGATTGCGCAGTCCGTACAGCCTTTGATCCTTTTGATCAGCACTCTCCCGTACAACTTACCAACCACGCAAAACAGACTGATACCTCTCGAGTTGCAGCATTCATTTTTATCTCCTTTGCCCTTATACTGCGGAACAATGCAGGCACTGCGCCACTCAACCGGTACCACGCCGGTCACAAAACACAAGTTCAGTAACCTCACCAACCATTCGACAATCGTTACTCAACCCTTCTTCAGGCACTCGGTCACAACGCAATCCAAACCAGGGGCTTTCCCTGCTTTCATCGCCTCCTGCACCTCTTCCCTGGTAATGTCCGCCACAAATATTTCTCCCACAACTGGCATCTGAGCACCACCACCCACAGCAACAATGTCAGCCTCTCTGTCATCCTCGACATTCAACAACTCGGCCCACCTCTTCCGTACATCACCACTTTCCAACAACAACAGGCCATTTTCATCTTCCACCACTTCCTCCTTTCCGGTCTCTCCCTTTCTCACCTCTTTCCAGAACATTTTTTGTTCTCCTTAAAATTCTGGCACAACCGTCTGACTCACCGGGCATCAGAGTCGCTTTTGGCTCTCCTCACCGCCCGCTTCACCTCGTTCCTCCTCTCTTCGTAGCTTTTATAAGCCACCACCGACTTCACCTGCAACCACTCCTCAAACGCTCCTCTTTTCCGTGCCACCGCCAGTTTGACCTCCTCGTTCCACCACTCGCAGCCTTTCCTCCTGCACCCGCCCACACGGCGCACACCACACACCTTCTTCGCACATTTCAGCAACGCATCCCTTAACGTCTCCCTTTCTTCCTCCACATCTCTCAGATCCTGTCCTCTCACGTTGTCATATTCTTCTTTCAACGCCTGCTGGAACTCCTCGGCTCTACTTTTCACATTTAGTCCACTCACTTTCAGTACCTCTCTGCCTCCTCCCACTCGTTTGTTGCCCTTCCACTTCTGCTCCACTCTTAATCTACCTTTCACCAGCAGATGGTCAGACACTCCTCCACCCTCCCCTCTCAACACCCGCACATCCAACAGCCTCCCCACCACTGTCCTCGATACCAGCACAAAATCAATCAGTGCTCTTCACCACTGCACCATGGGCCATCCTTACACATGTGTACTTGTGGATATCTCGCTTCTTGAACAAACTGTTCCCGACCACCAACTCCGATCAGGTTTTCTCCACTGTCACTTCTACCGGGAACGTCATACCTTCCTATCACATTTAAAACCACTACATCTCCAACTTTCGCATTACGGTCACCCAGTAGCTACAACCACATTTAAATGACCTCCAAAACTCTCAATACGCTCACTCAGGTCAGTCCAGAATTGCTCCCTCACCTCTTCACTCCACTCGCTGCCAGGACCGAAAGCACTCACAAATACCCATCTTTCTACGCCTAAGTTAACTTTCACCCACATCAATCTTGAGGATTG
Organism: Gammarus roeselii; assembly: GCA_016164225.1. Lineage (NCBI taxonomy): Eukaryota > Metazoa > Arthropoda > Malacostraca > Amphipoda > Gammaridae > Gammarus > Gammarus roeselii. Next base: position 10,825 of record SDVV010029432.1, read on the forward strand.
ATTGATTGATTTGGGCCCCATTTCCACCAGAGCCTCAACGTGAGTCATAATAGGCTCCCCCGTAGGGCGCGACCGTCGTTGGTTCAGGTAAGTCCGCACAACCTCGCGTGCGAAAATATTAGCTTTGTCAAGATGAAGTCAGTACATATTTTAATTGTGGCATATTCGCGTATTAGCGCGTACGAGAGAGTATAGAGTTAATGCGTATCTTCGTAAAATTAGTAGTTGTTTCTGTGCGTAGTGAGGTGGAGGGACCACCTCATTCGCACAGGTGTCAGAGGTTAAGACAGCTTCGTATAGTCCGGTGTGTTTTTCGAAAGCGATAAGCTTTTCACGGTAGGTTGGGTCCGTGAGTAGGTTTTGTAGGTTGCACGTTGGATCTAGGAACGCTCGTCGGGCTGCCGCGAGTGCGTTGCAATCCATCAGTAAGTGTTTCACGCTGATAGCCACTTGGTGGCAACAGGGGCAAGGTGGTGCGTTTGGTCCCATGTCGACATCCATCAGGTGGTTGTGAGTTATCCACGTGTGTCCCGTGCACAAGCGGTTGATGAACACTTGGTCTTATCTGTTGGTGAACTTCATTTCCCATTCTCCGACTGTGGGTTTGACTGAAAGCATTTTTTGTCCACTCTGCTGCCACATTTCATCCCATCGGGATGTTATATGGGAGTTGATGGAAGGGAACCAGTCCCGGTAATAGTTGCAAAAAATTGTTCTTGGTGAGTAGATGCAAGTTTAGCAAAGCGAGTCCGCAAGTTCGTTTCCTCTTATTCCCGCGTGCCCGGGGATCCAGCAGAACTCCACTGCCTGACCCGTCTCGGTCATCGCAAAGAGATCGTGCTGCATCTTACGTAGGACAGGATGTTCATAATGCAGTGTTTTAAGCTGGGTGAGGACACTCAGACTGTCTGAGAATACGACGTATTTGGGGAAGCGATTTGTTTTTGCGATAGAGACGGCTAGTTCGAGTGCACGAAGCTCCGCAGAGAA
>SDVV010029433.1:0-11814 GCA_016164225.1 Gammarus roeselii
GACACCCATAGTGGGTTGTGGATGCGCATGATGGAGCAGTCTAGATCATGTGTTGTGTAGAAGAGTATGCACAATATAGGTGCAGACACTCAGAGTGGGTTGTGGATGCACATGATGAAGCAGTCTAGATCCTGAATTGTGTAGAAGAGTATGCACAATATAGGTGCAGACACCCATAGTGGGTTGTGGATGCGCATGATGGAGCAGTCTAGATCATGTGTTGTGTAGAAGAGTATGCACAATATAGGTGCAGACACTCAGAGTGGGTTGTGGATGCACATGATGAAGCAGTCTAGATCCTGAATTGTGTAGAAGAGTATGCACAATATAGGTGCAGACACCCATAGTGGGTTGTGGATGCGCATGATGGAGCAGTCTAGATCATGTGTTGTGTAGAAGAGTATGCACAATATAGGTGCAGACACTCAGAGTGGGTTGTGGATGCACATGATGAAGCAGTCTAGATCCTGAATTGTGTAGAAGAGTATGCACAATATAGGTGCAGACACCCATAGTGGGTTGTGGATGCGCATGATGGAGCAGTCTAGATCATGTGTTGTGTAGAAGAGTATGCACAATATAGGTGCAGACACTCAGAGTGGTTTGTGGATGCGCATGATGGAGCAGTCTAGATTCTGGATAGTGTAGAAGAGTATGCCCATTATAGGTGCCGACAATCAGAGTGGGTGGTGGATGCGCATGATGGAGCAGTCTAGATCCTGTATTGTGTGGAAGAGTATGCACAATATAGGTGCAGACACTCAGAGTGGGTTGTGAATGCGCATGATGAACGTTATAAAGGGGATCGAGACCGCTATCCCTTGGAGTCCATCTGGGGACTACAATTCGTGGTCAACATGCATGCCGGGTGACGATTCATGGCTTGAACATCATGCGCTATGGATGTTACAGAACCATGAAACCTTCCATCTCACTCCACCTTGAAAACAAACTAGAGAATGAAGCATTAATTACGACTATCTACTAATAATATAACTTTAGCTTGTGTGACGGGTTAGATCGTTGCATGTTCAAGATTGAAAACCATCAGGAGCAATCCAGCGGAGCACCGAAGTTGTGAGACACGCGACATTAACGGCCAATATTGAAACACGTCGTCCAGCCTAATTCTTACCGAAGTCTGGCCGGACATGTCAAGTAATCAATCTAATTATACATGGAACACCTGGTGTTGGCACGTCATGTTGGAACAGTGACAAGACTTTTCATAACCGACCCATGGGTGATAAGGGGACACTGAAAAAAATAATGTCTTTAGGCATCTAACTTGGTAAGATCTTGATATATAATAAGTTAAATTCAATGAATTGGAAGTCGACGACAGCAGGCAGAAAAAAACTTATGAAGATGAAAGCTCATCATAAATAGGCATCGACAAAGTTAGGATGATCTTGTAAAACAGATATTTCAAGAAAACTTGTCACCGATTGGTAGTTTAGGATAAGGGATCCTCCTTCTGGACGATTGCTATTGAAATGTACTTCAAGTGAAATACAATGGCTTCCGAAGAAAACTGGTATTTCTTTAGAAGAGGAGGGCGGAAATTCTCCAGAAATGTGGTAGCCTTGTAGAAGCCACTGAGGGCACTCATAAGGTGTAGGAACTAGGATCATTCAAGAAAGTACTATTTAACGATGATTCCATCCTGAACGGACTTCTTGAGAAGAGTCGGAAAATATAATCTACTACTTTAGTGTGTTAGCGGATGGCAACGAACAAGACACCGCGGACCAAAATCCACGATCTGTAATATTGACGAAAACATGAGTTTCGACACTAATTTGGGTACTTCGCAGATTTGGTCGATGTAGTTAATCTATAATTTCGAATGCTCGAATTGATCCCGACAAAGAAAATGCATTACGGCCATTATATTTACCGTAAACTGTTGGGGAGTGTATTAAAGAAATACCGACGATAGGTCGAGTCCTCCAAAAAGTGGGTGACTGACGGCAAGCAGCATCTCACTCTTATCATAATAAGTTACAATCAATGAATTAGAAGTAAACGACAACAAGCAGAAAATGAAACATACATGATCGGTCAGAATAAAAGAGTTCACATCAGGAGCGAAGGCCGAGGTAAAGGTTAGCAGCAGGATCCGATATCTTTCACTGGTTTATCCCTCTTGCCCACCCACGTCAATTCTGTTTCTCGTTAATTCATTTCACGCTTTCTCGTTACTTGTAAAGTGATGTCTCTTCTTCCTAGAGCCTGCTTCACACCATCCATTCACAACCACTCACCTCCGCTTCCGTCACCCTTTTCACCAAGCCCCTAAATCCATCCTCACCATGTGCACAAACCCTCTGAAAACAGATGAATCTACTATCCACCAGCTTCTTCCACCCCATCTTTGTCATTTTAATTCAAACAACCTCATTATAAACACAATCCCACAGCGTCAATGCAGCCATATCTCTCAAACGTTTAATCTCGGAAACATTCAACCAACTTCTCCTTTCCACTCTCGTCCTCCCCCTCTCAGCCACGTGCAGCACAGTTAAGACAGCTACCCTCTCAAGCAATGAGAGGGTGTTTGCTTCCATACCTAATCTCCTACACTCCATTTCACGCAGCACTCAATACCCTTCGGCACTCTACCTTTCAACTCAGTTTCCACTAGTCCAGTCTTCTCCCCATGAGAGTCCAAGCGCTTAAAATAATTTCTTCTTAATTATTCTTCCTTTTTGTCCGACACTAATTTCATTCACATCGTCCATTCTCAAACATCTATTTATGTACTTTACATGCATTTAACACGCAGCTTCCTCCTCTCACACCACCTACCTAGTTCTACCAAACTTCTCTGAAAACTGCCACCTCTCCCGTATCGTTTACAAACAGCAACTGAATCAGCGGCCAATTCCTCCTATTGGCTCATAACAATTTCAAAACCTCGACCAGATACACTCATGCTCCCCTCTCTGACCACTCCAGCCATGCAGAGATTGAACGGCCAGAGAGACGTAGCATACCATCATCTCAATCGCTCTCTATGGAAGTCAAGCACACACCAAGCTATCCACTCTGAAACATGTTCTGCTGCCAGCCTAGAAACTCTGTATCGCTCATAACAAATTTCGCCATTTCTCCCCACCTTTATTATGGTAGACTTTTCATGCATCTTGAAAGTCCGGAACGCATTTCCATTTTAAAGTTTTTCACTCACGTTCTAGTAGTCTTAGAACCACACTGCTCATTGCTAATCGTACTATCTGCACTGTGTCTAATCCACATGATTTGGACTCTCCCGAACACCTTATCGACCGACTACTCAAACTTATACCTCTAGGTTGCTGTATTCACTAAAATCTCCTCTGCCCTTGCACAGCCACCCAGTCGGCACCACGACCAACACAAAGCACTGATTCAGGAGCTCCTCCATCTGTTCGACTGCCGTAACTTCACCAGTCGGTAGAAACTCAGTCGGAGCACTGTCCAAAGCAGGTCCTCTACCTATTACTGCACCTCTTCCTGACTAGAACTCATATCAATACTTATCGTTTCTAAAATCGGAATCGGTGCCCCACCAACCAATGCAATGATTGCCAGACTCTCTGACATCCTCAATTTCCAACAGCTTCTAATAAAATTCAGCCCACCTCGTTCGCTTATCACCACTCTCCAGGAACAACTGGCCGTTTACAAATATCACTGCCTCCTCTTTCCCGTTCCCCCTTTCTTTACGCTCTTCACCTCTTTCCGGAGCCTCCTGTTCACCGAAACAAAATCTTACAACCGCCTACCCTATCCAGCATCAGTGTCTCGCCTTGCTCACCTTGCCTCATTGCTCACCTCACCTCAAGCTCCACATCTTCTCTCTTCTCTCGATAGTTGACCGAGCTTGGCTGCAATCACTCCACGAAAGCTTTCTTCTTACGCGCCTCCGTGATCTTAACCTCATCGTTCTACCAGCCGCCCTCTCGGCAAATACCATACACATTGCTCGCACATATCAACACTGCATCTCTGAACGTCTTCTATTCTTCCTCAACATTTCCGAGGTCTTAGCTTCTCACATTGTCATATTCCTCCTTCAACGCCAGCTGGAAATTCTTAGCTCTGCTTGCGCTTTCAATAAGCCCTCTTTCGCTACCTTTCTTTATCTTCCATTCCTTTCTCCTCTTCTACCCCTACATCCCTCTTAATATTCGTTCCATCAGTAGTTGATCAGGCTTCCTCCACCCTCCTGTCCCAAAACACGCTAATCCAATGGCCTCCCGACCACTTCTATACAGGGTCATCTTCACACATTTGTATTTGTGAACATTTCACTTCTTGAATATGCTATTTTCCACCAACCGCTCCCGCTCTGCCGCAAAATAATCAGGTTTTCATCACTCATTCCTTCCTGGAACACAATACCTCCCTAGCATATTCTCCATCGCAAAGTCTAAAATCCTTGCATGTAGGCCCCTGAGTAACACCACGTTGTATTAACCATCGAATTTCTCAATACATTTATTCTGATTGATTCAAAATGATCCCTTTCCTACTCCCTCCTCCAGCTTCCTGGCCCATAAACTGACCCATAAAGCGCTCATCTTTCAATACCTAACTTTACCTTCATCCACATCAATGAAGAGGACGCATAATTTCAGTCAGTAGCACTATTAGCCAACCACTTTACCGTGACCAACTCGCCTCCATGCCCGACATCCCTCCACTTTTCACTCCAGACTCAAATTTGCCCACTCAATAACAGCCCACGAAGCTTTTTCCTTACATCATCTCACCGATCTCTCGCCTCTTTGCTTCATCTATATTACAACCACACATTTAGCGACCCTAACAATAGAGTTGGGGGGAAGGGGGATGGACCTCCTTTCGCTCCACTCTTCTGGCCGTCTCAGAGAGAGGCAATTACAGAGGAGAGGATCCTGAGCGCCTTCGCTCTACTCGTGATGATTGCCTGTTGTAGCATATCAGAAAACAGTAGTAGTGTATGAGAATTGAAACCACTACATGTTTACAATTATAATAATTGAGTTCAACGGATGCTCACGACCATTCATGAAATTTCTTGAGCTTGCCTGTAAATCTCCAACTATCATTGTATATTTTAGTGTATGAGTCAATTCCTACAGCTTGGTGATCAATGTTGACCTCGCACGATGTCAGCCTACTTGCTTGCTACAGTGTCTGCCCTGAGCACCCGTGGCTGGATAACTTGGACCCTGGAGACGATAGGGTTGACCACGGGTCGTATTTCGCCTGGGGACGATTAACTATGCTGGAGGTGATTTCGGGCCACATATATATGTGCAGGTGTGTGTTGCTCGAGCTGAATAATTTGCTTAGCGTCTATGAAGAATGAGTTGAAATGTCAAACGACAAATATCTAGCCTGATGAATGTTGAATTTATGTGCGATACCTGTTTCCTCTGTTCTTAGTAATGAAAGTGTTGAAGTATTACAACATAAAACATCAATATCATGAAATCTCTTGTAAAATAGTAATGCACAAAAAACAAATGCTTTAAACTGCAGATGTTCGTCACCTTTTATACGCCTGCGTGATAAGTATCCAGGACGCCAGCGTCTCCTAGCTGTTGCTCCCTTGTTTGTCAAAATTTGTCAGCTTGCTGTGACACCAGCAGTTCAGCATCTGCTAGTTGTTGCTCCATCTATTACCTGTACTAGGGCAGCGTGCTGAGCTACCAGGTGATCAGTGTCTGCTAGCCGCTGTTAACTTGCTCCATATCACGTAACAGCATGTTGAGCCACCATAAGGCCATCAATGTCTGTAACGTTTGCTGTCCTGCTGCTTGTTGTAGGGCAGCGGGTTGAGATTCCTAGGGGAACAGTGTCTTCTTGCTGTTCCACGACTGGGCACAGAGAAAGGAGCTGAGTGGCTTGAGTCTGCTTGTCTTGTTAGCAACATCACGTCAATTTAGGGTGGCGCCCGGCAGCTGGCATTGACTGAGAGACCTTGACCTTTGTTACAATGAGTTACTGGCCCTGCAATCAGAAAATTGACCGTAATCTCGATTTGTAATAATTGTACGTCCCGATAAAAATAATCTGAAAACAAGTCATTTTATAGCATTTCCTGCTACAATTGGGCATGATAATATACCCTAGTACGTTAGAGAAAGGAAAATATGGAATGATCAGGAAATGACTTCGATACGTTTATATGATTTCACACATTATGAAGTGGGTAAATAGAAAGCTACACGAATATAATGGTAACTGGCATTACGATTTTACAGTAATGCATGCCCGCTCGTCCCCCAATCAGCTTCAGGAGAATGTAATGTTCCCTTTACAAGGGCTTCACTTGAACATCCACGCAATTCCTAACATAGTGCGGTTGCTGCCAGGTTTCCCACTCTATGGCAGCAGGCTGAGACAGCAGGACGTCAGCGTCTGCTAGCTGTTGATGCCCTGCTTCATATTCTGAGCCAGTGAGCCGAGAGACCTAGGCGCCAGCGTCTGCTAGCTGTTGCTGCCTTGTTTCCTATTCTTAACACTCGTGCCGAGAGACCAGGGCGCCAGTGTCCGCTAGCTGCTGCTGCCCCACTTTCTACTCAGAGCCAGAGTGCTGAGAGAACAGTTAGCGTCTGCTAGCTGTTGCTGCCTTGTTTCCTATTCTGAGCAATCGTGCCGAGATAATAGGGCCCCAGTGTCCGCTAGCTGTTGCTGCCCTACTTTCTACTCAGAGCCAGCGGGCCAGCGTCAGCTAGCTGTTGCTGTCCTTCTTCCCATTCTAGTCACGCGATGCAGCGATGAAAAGGAAAACTGCCGCCCTCGAAACTTCTTACAAAAAATTAAAGTTATAATTGCCAACTTTTCTACCAGAAAGCGGGAAATCAAACGTAAACTCACGCTCGAACGCTTCTAGTTCACAGACACACGAATGATTCGGGATAACATGATGTTTATTTTATGTAAAAAATACGCAACTGTAGCTCACAAATGATTTCAATTTTTCCAATTTGTATTAGCTGAGTTTTAACAGTTTGACCACAGCTCTATAATATAAGACTCATGCTGTGTTTTTAAATAGAAATATGAATCAAATTAGTGTTGATGCTGGCTTTTGTACGCTGAACAACTTGACACCTCTACAATGCATGAATGAAAAATTGTCCATTCATTACTCGACAAAGAGGAAGATAATTGGGTACAACAAATATAGTATGAACTAATTGCAATGAGTAATGGCTCGTGGTCAACCCTTAAGTCGGCTCTTAGCATATGGCAAGCTGGTTTGACATCTCAATAGCGTATTTCGTGAATCAAAATATCTCTACGAGGAAATAACAGGGGACACCAGAGGGTATTTTCGTAGTCACCTAATCAGCATCTGATACCCCAATCAATGTCCTTAATGCTCGAGATATGCTTGTCATAGGACCTCTTTCGGGCTAGTTTATCGGGTGATGCAGACTTCTGAGGGAACTTGTTGCGATATAATGAGAGAAGTGAAAATGAGGAAAGATTGAAAGTGAAACTCTCAGCAACGTCATGTTCATCAGGAAACGTCTGTGTGAGCATACGCGAAGAAGCATACAGAGTATGATAACACTTGCTGGGTTCTGAAGGTAGTTTAAACAGCACACAAACTACAATTGCAGATAAAGTTCCGTTTTTGTTAATATACTAATACAATTCTGCATTATTAATATACTAATAAAATACTGCAAAATATATAATCTACTATCATGAGAAATTGTCTTTCATCTTCGTACTGTTGAGGAGATGATGTCAACTTGGTTCATTTGGTGCAGCACTGACAGATCCACTGCCTCTTCCACCGTGTTACAATTGAAAAACATGTCCATGACATGCGTCAGAGGCACTGGCAGTGCTTGTGACGCATTTCATTGAACGCTGTCTCGGCAGAGCTGTCGACGCCAGGGAAGAGGAAAACAATTCTTGAAACCTTCAGATAATCCGTCCTAAAATTGTGAGATATTCCAAGGTTTCTTAGCCTGAAGTCATCATTGTTATCTCTACCCTCCTTTAGAGCCCTTCTCCTACTAAACCTATTATTCTTTCCAGGCCCGTGGCCCTCTGCACACAATGACTAACTAGTCACGGTCTTGTACTGTACTGTCTTACTTTACTTGACAACGGCATAATATCACAATCACGCTCTTTGGATCTCCCAACTTACTAGGAAAATATCCACTTAACATTCGGTAACTGCGACCTATTAATTTTTTTATTCACTCTAGTGTTGCCCTCACAAGTTTCTTTGTCCTGCCTTCTTCATGCCGTCCCCATCATCGAATGTCGCCGCACGGCCTCTCTTTACTCTGACTTCCTTGTCATCTAGTGTTGCCGTTGCGGTCTCATTGCCTTGCTTTGCCAATCCTCTAGTGTGTCATCACTGCCTCACTGACCAACACTAGTGTCGACATCAGGGCTCGTTATCATCATATCCCCAGCAACAAAATATTATAGTGTTGCTATCACAGTTTCTCTGCCCTGCCTTTCCATTCATTTAGTGCGTCATTATGACCTCTTTGTTTTTCTGTTTTATATGACATTCAGTGACTTCAGCTTCTTTATTGTTTTCGGGGCACTCTACTGTCACCGTCTCAGCCTCAGTGACCCTCTTACTCTACACTCTATAGTGTCTCAATCACGACCTCTTTTCACTTCCTTTCCCATCAACTAGCGTCGTCGTGACGGCCTCTTTGCCATACATTTAGTGCACTCCATTGTCGCCATTACGACCTCTTGGTCTTGCCATCCCACCAACTAGTGTAGCCATCACCAGCTCAGGGCGTCAAAAGCAATCAATTATCCCTAGTAAGAAGCAATTATCAAGCTCTTTAAATTAGTTAGATCAGCAAATAACAATTAGTTTCGTGAGAAACTCTGACACGGTGACGGCAAATATACTACGGTATAGCAGCGTTTGGATCTTAGAAATTGTTTTGGGCTGGAGAGAGAGCCTCATCGGGCCACTTGAGGCACATATCACTGTTTAAGGGCTCTGTGGGTACAGTTTCCAGAACAGTTAAAATGGTGTGTATCACGGACCGCATAAAACGCATCAGATTTAATGGTCACCTAAAGAAACGCCAGTTGCCGTGGTTATCACATTGTTTTATAATCGGAACAAACAGTTACCGTGATGCAAATGTTCAAAGGAAGCTTTCAATAACCGTAGAGTATGCTAAGTAAAGTTCTCGTAACGCATCACTGGAAAAAAGCTTCTAGAGCCCATCAAAGTCACAATCCATCGATCGACCCTCCACGCACCCAAACAGATTGCTTCAAGTGGAGGTGGGTTCGTGTTCTTTGTTCACGGCCCAATCTTGGAAGTGGAAACAGTACTCAAGCGTAATTCAATCCATTACTATTCGCGCTATTAGTTGCATGCTGACGGGAGTGTTGACAAATAATATTCGATGCTTCATGATATATAGATGCAATGCGAGGTGACGCGTGATGATCTGCTGATACGAACCCTTGATGGAGAGCACATGGTGTATTGTGTGTGCTTTCGAAGATCAAGAATATCATAAAGAACAATGCGCTCAGAAAAAATAATGAAAAGCAGCAGTGAAGTTCTTTGAATGTCATTGTATCAGCGACCGCAATAGAACATGTTACTATACACGCCGGTAGGTAAGCGTAGAAATCAAGAATAATTATTTATTTATTTGAACATCAATCTCATGTTGACGTCTGGTTTATTTTACTTACATCAATTGCCTAATACAATAGGAGGAAGATATCAGATAACATGTGCTCTAAGAAAGAAAGAAGATAGCATGCGCTTGGAAGAATGTAGTTGATAACATGCAATAGGAGGAAGATATCAGATAGAATGTGCTGGTAAAATAAAGAAAATAGCATGTGCTGAAAGAAAGAGAACAAATAGCATGCGCTGGTTAAGAATGTGGCAGATAGCATACGCTGAAATAAAGATTGCAGATAACATGCGTCAGGAGGAATATATCAGATAACAGGTGCTGGGAGGAAGATCGAATATAGCATGTGCTGAAAGGGAGAGAACAGATATCATTCGCTGGGAAGAATGTAGCCGATGACATACGCTGAAAAAAAGATCGCAGATAGCATGCAGTGGGATCATGAGGGGAAAATATAATGCACTAGAGCAATACAGCAGCTGGCATGCGGTGGAAGGAAAATAGCAGATTGCATTTGAAAGGAGCAATGCAGCAGATTGCAGGCGCTGGGAGGAAGATAGCAGATGGCGTGTGCTGGGGAGAATGAAGCAGATATCATGCGCTGAGAGAAAGATCACAGATATCATGCGCTGAGAGAAAGATCACAGATATCATGCGCTGAGAGAAAGATCACAGATATCATGCGCTGAGAGAAAGATCACAGATATCATGCGCTGAGAGAAAGATCACAGATATCATGCGCTGAGAGAAAGAACGCAGATATCATGCGCTGTGAAGGAGATAGCAGATGGCATGTGCTTGGAGGAATATTGCAGATAGAATGCGGTGGGAGGAATGTAGCATATAGAATCCGCTGGGAGGAAGACAGCAGATGGCATGCGCTGGGAGGTAAATTGCAGATAGCATGAGCTTGTAGGAAGACTGGCCACGGAGGTGTTCTATTGACTGAAGGCGACTGAAAGCCTCCATGCACATTAGCCAAGTGAGGTAATGGACTTGCACGCATGCAACTGAGGCGAGTTGGTAGGACACAGTATTTATTCATACTACATTTGTTATTCGTCCATTGAAAGTGGAACGTCAGAAAAGTCAATTTTAAAAGTACAAATCAAATGAAGCAGAATTCAACTATCACCTTCTTGGGCATATCTTATGATAGCAACGGTCAAACAGTACTGTTCACATAACAGATACTTTTGAAGCAATTAAACAAATGATCAAGACCCGTGCGCATGCAGATTGATGAAAAAATATGATCTATCGGCTTCATTGTGGATATGATCTATCTGCTTCGATGTGAATATGATCTATCTGCTTCATTGTGAATATGATCTATCTGCTTCATTGTGGACATGATGTTTCTGCTTCATTGTGGATTTTATACTGGTAACATGAATCAAAGAATGAAGCGTTTCAAATGAATGCCTGTTTCAAATAGGGAACCGTTCATCGAAGTTCAGTGTGCGACTGTACTTCCGTGAAAATACTCCTGCATTGATAAAATGCTGCTTGCAAACCTCAATCGAAGCATTACATCACGTTACTGCAACAGGGATGTTCAATTCTACGAACGTTGGAGAGCTTATAATCGCTTGCCACTTACAACGAGTCGAGATTTTCTTGGCATCAGCTTGTAGAGAGAGAATCATGTAGTCTTTCTCCCCCTTGAAAATGTTCCAAACGAAATGCAACTTTCCTCTATAGAATTTAGCACCCTGACAAACATGTTCCGGCAAAGTTCTCACAAGTTTGTGATAAAAGACGGTGCAAGTTTGTCACCCGAAAGACGGGCTTGGAGGACTAAAGAACATGGAATGAGCCCGAGTTAGGAGGGGCAGCACCCCTGGAAATTCCGGGAAGAGGGCACTTCTGGAATAGAGTAGAGTTCGCAAATGAATATTTTTTGAAAGCTCAACATCACAAAACGCTTGTCAAAGGGAGACAATTGCGACCAACATCTCAGAAAATACTCATTCTTCTGGTGCTTTGATGCCGATACAAAGTTGACTAAATCAATCGGGAGTATAGCAGGAAATATTTCTTCTAATTGATAATTGACACGAATATTCACATTAGCCATGGGTGGCCGGTTCGCTCCCAACTATCTCGCTAATGCTGCTCCAGTTAAGGACTTTCGTGTTCAACAAAATATATAAACATCACAGTATATATA
>SDVV010029434.1:0-11814 GCA_016164225.1 Gammarus roeselii
GACGGGGAGCTGTATAGCTGACGGGGAGCTGTATAGCTGACGGGGAGCTGTATAGCTGACGAGGAGCTGTATAGCTGACGGGGAGCTGTATAGCTGACAAGGAGCTGTATAGCTGACGGGGAGCTGTATAGCTGACGGGGAGCTGTATAGCTGACGGGGAGCTGCATAGCTGACGAGGAGCTGTATAGCTGACGGGGAGCTGTATAGCTGACGGGGAGCTGTATAGCTGACGAGGAGCTGTATAGTTGACGGGGAGCTGTATAGCTGACGAGGAGCTGTATAGCTGACGGGGAGCTGTATAGCTCACGAGGAGCTGTATAGCTGACGGGGAGCTGTATAGCTGACGGGGAGCTGTATAGCTGACGGGGAGTTGTATAGCTGACGGGGAGTTGTATAGCTGACGGGGAGCTGTATAGCTGACGGGGAGCTGTATAGCTGACGGGGAGCTGTATAGCTGACGAGGAGCTGTATAGCTGACGAGGAGCTGTATAGCTGACAGGGAGTTATATAGCTGACTGGGAGCTGTATAGCTGACGGGGAGCTGTATAGCTGACGGGGAGCTGTATAGCTGACGGGGAGCTGTATAGCTGACGGGGAGCTGTATACCTGACGAGGAGCTGTATACCTGACGAGGAGCTGTATACCTGACGAGGAGCTGTATAGCTAACGGGGAATTGTATAACTGACGGGGAGCTGTACAACTGACGGGGAGCTGTAAAGCTGACGGAGAGCTGTATAGCTGACGGGGAGCTGTATAGCTAACGGGGAGCTGTATAGCTGACTGGGAGCTGTATAGCTGCCGGGAGCTGTATAGCTGACGGGGAGCTGTATAGCTGACGAGGAGCTGTATAGCTGACGAGGAGCTGTATAGCTGACGAGGAGCTGTATAGCTGACAGGGAACAGTATAGTCACATGTTTTCAACGTAAGTGCATTTCATTGAAAACATGTGACTATTAAGCAGATTGAGCTTTGCTGTAAAGGTCGTCTCTTTCGAGGCTTCAGAGGACAAAAGTCAAACTATAATTTGTGCGGTAGTTATTGGTTGCTGAAATAATGTTCCTTAAGGATTGCATTTCAATTGAACAATTATGTTGTCGAACCAGAGCGAAGCTCTCGTCAAAGTTGACCTGGCAGCATATTCTAAATTGCCCAATCAACCCCTGGTATTTGAAGACCCGTAGATAATTCTCCGCCTCCCTAGTACTGTTGTCACTCGATCTCGAGCATTGATCTGGGAACAAGAGTCCGCGTATGAGTGGGGCTTGATGCACCCACTGGTGAGGTCCATAGAACCTTGTCTCACTCTACCCGTACTGACTATAGCTGAGGGTGGTGGCTTTCGTCTCGCCGACTTGACAGCCCTTCTGTCAACCTCGTGCCCCTTCTTGAATGGTCGGTGACTTCACTTCTTTCATAATGCCCTTTTATCTGCGCTATCTCATGCGTCATGCCTTCCTCGCCCCTATTGTATGCAGTTAATCTCATGGTCTCCAAAAGCTAAAGGATCCTTAGATGATGCATCTTTTTCTCATAAACTCCTAAAAGTCCATCTATTTTTTCCTCATATCTGCTATTCGGTTCCCCGTTCTTCGTATTCTCCTTTTTTCTTGCTCGTACTCTCCTTATGCTCCTTCTTGCATCCCCATATAACATCTTTCCCCGCACGTCATCATCCCCCCACCGGCCTCCGTCCCCCAAAGTCGTCCGTCCCCGGCTCCATAGCCCAGTGTCGCTAAGAACTCTCCACGCACTCCATCGTGTGTCATTAATGTCTGTGTAACTTTGATTTAATTAGTCCGGTGTCTGTATAGGCTGGTATCGAGAGTCCGGGCGGATACCGCACGCCGCCCAACGCTCCGTAATTACCGCCCTTTTTTCCTTGCTCGCCCTCGAAATATATTGTTGCAGCGTGGCTGATGAAAGCGTTGGTACTCCTGGCACAGCGCGGGCCGTGTTTTTGCTGGTGTCTCCTGCTCGCTGGTAGGCAGAATGGGAATGGCTGTTGATGACCTGACAGCCAGCATGCGGATCATGGACGGCGCTCGCACGCTTCCATGACGCTTATAATCTGCCCCACTCACCAGCATTTGCAGGTGCTCGCTCAACATAAATTTCGCTCTCAGAATATTTTATTTTAAACCTTTGACTTAAAGAATGATGCCCTCTAAAATGATTGCGTAATAATTGGTAATGGTGGGTTGAAAAGCCTAGGTATTGTCTGTTTAACATTTTTAAACGCGGTTCGTTGCAGAAATATAGTGGTCTACAAAGTTTCAGCATCTTTTTCCTGAACCATACCACTTTACCATTATGTCAAAGTGCCAAAGTTATGTTCATACGTAGCGCTAAATTTGCCGATACGTCTGATCGTATCCAGCCATGGCTTGGCTAGCCAGACAAACTCGGATCCTCTAATACCAACATTATGCCTGGGTGCCAAGACTTACAACCTTAATTACCATAGCAAGGGGACGGACGTGCTAGATCATGGCGCCCCGCACTATTATACCCACGGTCGCCTATCCGCACAAATCTGATCTTAGCTTAATGCGCATCTCTTGGATATACCAAATTTGATGTTACACACAGATAGTGTTCACACAGTAACAATAAAGGTATATTTCACAGTGTTCACGCTCGCACAGTAACAATAAAGGGCGTTTCACAGTATTCATGCCCGGCAACTGCTTGAAATATAATTAATTTTTCTTCGATTATAAAGTTTTACATGCTGTAGTATTCCCTTTATGCGATTTTTTTGAAGTATGTGTAATTATTGCGCTAATTTTATGCTAATCTTCAAATGACCTTGCAATATACTTATTAAAACCATCTCGCAGCAACTTCAATTTTTTTTCATGCTGCGGTAACACAACAAACACGAGGCTAGGGTGTTCGAAACTTATGAATTAGTACTAGTGGTAAACTGAAATTCCGGAGAATCTTTGGTTCACCTTTAATTTTTCTTCAGATTTCTCAGTAGTTTTTATCCCTTTGGTTGAAGCTCTGTTCATGCAAGAAATTGCAGTCGGTCTTATACTTGGTTGTAAAATATATTAGAAACCATTTAGCGAAGCGCCATTTGCAGAGTATACATACTTGGAGTTAACATAAGTTTACCGAGTTACTGAGTTTCTGCCTGTCGACCGTTTCTTCGTAGTTCACCGATGCCACCAACAGGTTGTATTTTATCAAAATGCATTATCTGCCTGTAATTGTTGAACTTATCGAACAGATATATTCTATCATGATGCTTGATATTTGCGACCATTGCGGTGTTTTATGTATATGAAGTTTTCAACACTTTGAGCGCTCTTAACAATCGACATCATATGAAATTTTAAAATTTGGGGTAATGAAATAAATGGTTTTAACGCATCGAAAGATAAAACATTTACATTTCATCCTCAAAATGTGTGCCATTCTTTAGAGCGCAGACCTGAACCCTTTGGATGAAGCTTGCAAATGCTCGTCGAACTGTTTCTCTGTTCATTTCTGACGCAACTTTTCTACAGTTTCTGCAATTGTTCAATTGCGTTCGTGGACGAAACCAGTAGTCGAGCGGTCTGAGGTCAGGGCTATGAGCGGGCCAATGCTGGTTGATAGTAGATTTAATTCTCCATAACAACCGGCCAATTTTTTTAAGGAGATTGAAGTACGTTGGAAATGAACTGCTTCCCCGTATTCAAACCCGCCTATCTTTAGCAGTCTGCCGGCCACGATTGCTGTCCAGGACATCACCTTGTCACCGGCTGGTTTCATTGAGTCATCGTACATAAATGGATTTTCACTGCACCAGTATCTTGAGACTACTGATTTTGAGGAGAGATCTAATCCATCGTCTACGAACGCAAGCCAACCGCAACTGGATATCGGAAGAAATAACAAAATGAAGTTGTGACTGAATTTAGCAGGAAGATAAACGATGCTGTAGTTTTAAGCTTCATCCTAAGGGCGCAGATCTGCGTTCATAAGAATGAAATCAATTTCTGGAGGTGAAATTCAATTTGTTACATGCGATTTTTTTATACTTTTATTGTAATTTTTTGTCATTGTCGATTTCTGTAAAGCGTAAATAGTAATGTTTCTAAAATTTATAAACACCATGAATTCTAATTTTTGTCTGATTCTTTACGATATAGTATCGGTTTTTAACATACAACGTGTTATCGGTCTTTGTTCATCTGTTTGGTTTGGTTTCCTTCTATAATCTTTGGTGTTCCTTCTAATGTATACAACAAAATTGGCCTCTTGATAAACAGGTCATAATTTTATATAAATTATTTGTCATATAAAACCTAAATTTTCTTGTCATTTCTACTTATCGGATAAGTTTTTCCACTCTGTCGGCATGCATTTACCGCGCAAACATTCATCAAGAAGCTCTGTTTGCATTTCGAATTCCTCCTGATGTGATCTTTGATCTTCTTCCATGTTGCTGGTGTTGCATTTCGTCCGGACGCTTTTTTGGCGTCTAACAGGATGCAGAGCCTTACATTCTCGGTGATTCTTTAGCGTTGTTCGGGGTGATAAAAGCCTCCGACCGTCGAGGAATCTCCCGTTCTGTGGCACTCCTACCCTGTCTTCATTGGTTTTAAGAGCACCAGCAATCTGGACCCACATTCTTGCTGGACTACACTGGGTGGGTAGGAGGAGGGTGGTGCGCCCACCCACTACACACGAGTAGACCCTACCCAGCAAGCTGGTAGTAATGGATTCAGTGTGCAGGTGTTATCCATGAAATACGGTATTTTGTTGTACATTTTTATAAGCGATGTCGTCTGTGCAAGAGCCTTAACAACATACTTTTTTTTGTCTACTAATTTCAAACCTGTTATAATATCTACTGACTACTTGCAATCACTAACAACATATTTGAGAAGAATCACCTTCAGGTCAACTGCGTTCGTGTCAACAGCTGATTCTGTTGCCGAACAGACCTTGGCTTCGTGTACTGGTCTGACGTTCGGAATTTGTCTCGGGGACTTAACTTGAATTTTCGGTGATGAATTAACTTTCAGTTGATTCAGGTAATTACAAAAAATTAATGAGACTTATGGCATTTTTCATGGTATGAATTAAGTTCTCGCTGTTTCTCGATATAAGTTTCTGTCCCAGATAAGACTTCAGCATCACACTCCCATAGTAGTATACTCTTGATGAAAGAGGTTGTTATATCGACGCCCGATGTCGCCCCTCGCATAAATATTTATTTTGATTGCACCACTGAGTTCGTCGGCATTTAGAGAACACATGGTTGTTCAAGAAAGATCTGGTGAAGAAAGGAGAACACTGCGGGCTAAGGACTAGGGAGATGTCAGAAAACGCCCGAAGAGCATTCTCTGGGTCGGGCGTGTTGACGAAAAGATTGTAATATTATTTCAGATGCCAGCTACATTGGGATTTATTAATTTTTTTGCTCATTTATTCTAACTGTTTCTAAGTTATTTGATAACTCAAATTGTGAACTAGCTCATATTCTAGTTTTTTTATTTACAAGTACACGTTCCTGCAGAATTGAAAATTATTCAACGTTTTAAATTATTCCCTGTAGAATGTTATGAGGTGATGAAAGGCTATCGTTTCTTATTGATGCAGGAGATGCAATATTGTAAGAAAGTAAGCGGACGCCTCCCCAACAGTCAGCATAGGCTTTAAATTGGACTTCCTGTATAAGGTTACGATTTCTTTTGCTACTTACCGCGTGGTTCTATCCGATATCACCTTCGTATTCATTTCCAAGAAGTTCTTGAGAAAGCGAGGTATTTTTCGGATCCGTACCTGCATTGATTCTACAGAAAAATCAATGTTTGTATCATGAGGTATTCTGTAGTTTGTTTCAAATTTAGTTCATAGATACAAATATAAGAATACGCATTGGTCAAATATTTTTTATTTTGAATTGTTTCTTTTTCGGGTTGTTTTATTATATACAGGCCACCCCAGTAAAGGGGGGTGGCCGACGGCAAGGCGCACCTCACACTCACGTACACTCACACTCTCACACCTTAGCTCTTTAGCGCAAAAGGGTCCGGCCGGGGACATGGCAATACACCCTCCGGGTCATGAGTGCGGTTCGAGGTCAGTGTCGGCAGCAAGGCCCGACAGCGTGACTGGTTTACCCCTGTCGCGTCATGATGATCGTTCCCGCCCCACCGCCCACGACCATCCCGTCTCTCAACAATATGCCTTGGGCGGAAACGCACATCAGGGCAGCGTCAAAACTCATCCGTTCGCTACCATTCCCCACTCGCACCTATCCAGTGCACGCTCTCTCACTACTTCCACACTCACGTCTCTCCTTCGGTCTCCCTCTAGGTCTACGTCCACTCGCCTCTGACTTCAACACCTTTTTCCCCAATCACCCTTCATCCATCCTCACCATGTGCCCGAACCATCTCAGAACACGTGAATCAACTCTGCCCTCTAACTTCTTCACCATCACCGTTCTGATTCGAACCACGTCGTTAGTGAACCTGTCTCTCAGCGACACTCCAGCCATGCTCCTGAGACATTTCATCTCGGAAACATTCAACCTTCTTCTCTACTCTGCTCTCACCCCCCAAGTCTCAGCTCCGTACAGCACAGTTGGCACAACGACTCCCTCATACAGCCCTCTCTTTGCTTCCATCCCCAACGTCCTAGAGCTCATTACGCTCTTCAGTGTACCCAACACTTTACACCTCAGTTCACCTCAGTTTCCACTAATACAGTTTTCTCCACATGGGAGCCCAGGTGCTTAAAACACTGAACTTTTTCCAACAACTCTCCATTTAGGAGGACACTAATTCTGCTCGCATCGACAGTCCTCGAGCATCTCATTACTTTACTCTTACCCACGTTCACTCGAAGCTTCCTTCTCTCACTCACTCCACCAAACTCAGACACTAGCCTTCATAGCTTCTCCTCTGAATCCGCAACCAGGGCCGTATCATCAGCTAATAGCAACTGGCTCGACTTCCTACTCCGTCCATTCGCTTCCAACAGCTCCAAGCCACGACCCAGCACACTCGCGTTCACCTCCCTGTCCACTCCATCCATATAGATATTGAACAGCCAGGGAGACATTACGCAGCCTTGTCTCAGTCCCACTTTCACTGTGGACCACTCACCTCGCTTCCCACTCTGACACATGCTCGGCTGCCAACATATAAACTCTGCACTGCTTTCAACAAATGTTCGCCTACTCCATGCTAACGAAACACTCTCCACAGCGCTTCCCTGTCAATCCTGTCGTATGCCTCTCCAGATCCATGAAAGCCCAGAACACGTCCTTTCCCTTTGCAAGGTACTTCTCACAGACCTGTCTCGCTGCAAAAATCTGAAAATCTGATCGGCACACAACTCCTTAAGCCACACTGTTCTTCTCAGATCAGCACTCTCCCGTACAACTTACCAACTACACATAACAGACTGATACCTCTCGAGTTGCAGTATTCATTTTCATCTCCTTTGCCCTTATACAGCGGAACAATGCAGGCACTGCGCCACTCAATTGGTACCACGCCTGCAACAAAATACAAATTCAGTAACCTCATCAATATTCGACAACCGTTACTCCACTCTTTTTCAGGCACTCGGTGGCAACGCCATCCAACCCGGGGGCTTTCCCTGCTTTTATCACGTCCACCGCCTCCTGCATCTATTCCCTGGTAATGTCCGCCACATGTCTCTCTCAAAACTGGCATCCGAGCACCACCACCCACAGCAAAAATTTCAGCCTCTCTGTCATTCTCAACATTCAACAACTCATCAAAATAATCGGCTCACCTTTTTCGTACATCACCACTTTCCAACAACTGGCCGTTTTCATCTTACACCACTTCCTCCTTTCCGGTCTCTCCCTTTCTCATCCTCTTCACCTTTTTCCAGAACATCTTTTTGTTCTCCTTAAAATTCTGGCACAACCGTCTGCCCCACCTGGCATCAGCGTCCCTTTTGGCTCTCCTCACCACCCGCTTCATCTCGTTTCTCCTCTCATTTTTGCCTTCATAGGCTACCACCGACTTCACCTGCAACCAATCCTCAAACGCTCCTCTTTTCCATGCCACCGCCAGCTTAACCTCCTCGTTCCACCACTCGCATTCTTCGCACATTTCGGCAACGCATCCCTTAACGTCTCCCATTCTTCCTCCACATCTCTCGGGTCCTGTCCTTTCACGTTGTCATATACTTCTCCCAACGCCTGTTGGAACTCCTCAGCTCTGCTTCTCACATTCAGTTCACTCACTTTCACTACCTCTCTTCCTCCTCCCACTCTTTTGTTGTCCTTCCACCTCTGCTCCACTCTTGATCTACCTTCCACCAGCAGATGGTCAGACACTCCTCCGCCCTCCCTTCTCAACACCCGCACATCCAACAGCCTCCCTACCACTCTCCTCGATATCAGTACAAAATTCATCAGCGCTCTCTCCACCACCGCACCACGGGCCATTCTTACCCATGTGTACTTCTGCATATCTCGCTTCCTGAACAAACTGTTCCCGACCACCAAGTCCTGCTCCATACACAGACCTATCAGCTTTTCTACACTGTTATTTCTACCGGGAACGCCATACCTTCCTATCACCTTCTCCACCACTGCATCTCCAACTCTTGCATTAAGGTCACCTAGTACGACAACATTAAATTGACCTCTAAAACTCTCAAAACACTCACTCAGGCCAGTCCAGAATTGCCCCCTCTCCTCCTCACTCCTCTTGCTACCTGGACCATTTGCACTCACAAATACCCATCTTTCTGAGCTCAACTTAACTTTCACCCACATCAATCTTGAGGACACCTCCTTCCACTCGGTAGCGCCACATAGTAAACCGATCACTTAATATCAAGACCACACCTTCTCGTGCCCAACCTTCCTCCACACCAGACTTTCTTTCACTTACCACACCAAACTCACATTCTCCCATGTCTTTCAAGTTTGTCTCACTCAGCGCCAACACATCAAACTTCCTCCTCACAAACATCTCACCAATCTCCCTCCTCTTTACATCATTCGTACTACAGCCACGCACATTCAGAGACCGTAACAATAAGGATCGGAGAGGGGTGAGCCTCGCCTCTCCCCCCCCCACTCGTCTTGCCGTCTTTGAGGAAGGGTCTTACGGCGGAAGAGATTCTTAGCCCTTTCGCCCCGCCCCGTTTAGTCGCTTTCTACGACTCGCAGGGGTTACGGTAGCACAATTATTTTCCCGGCCACGGGGCGCCCTTTTAGTCGTCTTCTTCGACACGCGGTTGATACGGTAGAAAGATCCAACGCCCCGGCTACTCGGCTTAGTTGAGGTCACGAAGTTCCAACAGAGTATATATTGAATAGATCCGAGTTCACGTTCAAAATAAAACATATATTTATCCATGAAACCTCCGTGACGTCAAGAAAGCAGACCTGTTACTGTAGATGACATTGACGCAGTGCGGGCTAATGGATGGGTAAGAAGCAACACTCACTCCAATACCTAGTACTGTCATCAACATGCCGGGAAACCAAAGTAGATCAATACTAACGATGACGGACCGTACAGCGTCTCGCGTGGCTGTCTTAGCGGCCCAGTGCGGGCTCCGTGATGCCTCATTGCACGTAAGAGATTATATCACGTGACTCCTCTCCACCGGAGCTCGAACTGAAGTCTTAGTTAGCTCCCGCTGTGGGATGCGTATTGCACATAACTCGCAGCAGGCGCGTGGTCACAGTTTAGTGAAGGGGGGAACGGATTATTCATTATCTATTCTTCCATTCACATTTTTGGACCTAAGTTAGGTCATGAAGGGCAGTGCCTTTGCACTATTGCGTGGGATACACGATACCCTTGAGGTTACAATCATAGTGAGAAGATAGACGCTTCATTTTTTTACTCATTCATTATAAGTGATATAAATAAGGTAGGTAATGTAAATAAGTATTGTAAGAAGCGCTGTAGAGGGTTACCTATCACGGCATCGTTCGAGTACGCAGATACTCCAATTGGCCAGCCAACGCACACGACAAATGGAAAGTGAAGAGTTGTCTCGTCAGTTCCGATGCGTCGATGGCAAACCTCGGTGTGTAGGCCATTGATGTACGTCGTTTAACCATCCAACCATGACTGGTACAACAAACTTCGATTGCAGCGGTTGCCCTCCGTGACACCAGCAACTTCTGTAATGTACAAACTGTGGCGCAGCCAAAATACCCAAACCAATAGAACCTTTAAATAAAAACCCTCGTTTTCATCCCGCCGGGTCCTCGCCGACCCGTGCCGGCTGATACATGCCCCGCCGGAAGTCAGATGGCGGACGGCCCTCCTGGCCCGCCGCCGGCCTCCCCATTATTGCCGATCCTGGGTCCGATATTTACACGCGGTGATGCCCGAATGACAGATTAATTAATTCTCTATGGGTCGATTGTTTACATTAAATTTCCGTCTGAGCAGATAATTCGGGCCATGTAATTTGCTGTCGACGGCCTTCCCGTTCCCCGAGCCCGTGGGTAATTCCACAACCTCCTGCGTTTTATTTCAGCCATTTATAGTTCGATATTTGTAGAGTTTAAGAGCTTATAAAAGGACGTTGTAATTGTAGGAAAAAAAATACCTCATCAGTTGTTTTAGCTGCGAATTCGATTACAACATGGTAGCTACTACAAAACACTCGTAGTAGCCTACTACAAAACACAACATCCATCTTTCATATTAATTTATAGTGCTCGAGACAGATCAGAGAAGGCTGGGTTTCACCATGAACAATAGAACGATAATCTGCGTGATCCTTAGGAACGCCTCATTCTCATTGACTTAATAGAACAAGATGATCTGACCTGGGCAGGATTGAGATTCCACTCTGGTGTGGAATATTTCGTTGTGATGAAATAATTCAAGATATATAGGACGGAATGTGTTAGCCCGCGTCTGTATTCATGGACGCTTACTCCGATAATGTCACCGTTCTCGTACTGCATATTTCTCTGTCTGTATCAGTCTTGGTTCTTACGAGAGGGCTTTTCGGCAGTTCTTAGGAGGCTTCACACCCCGACTTTTGTGTCAGATCAGAATTTCAATCTGTATACTTACTTTTGGTTTCTTCCTATGATTTCGAATGCGCCGTTGTTCGTCCATCTGTTCAGTACGACATCATAGGGCGCCAACACTTCATATTTTCTAGCCAAATTGCTGTAAAACAGCTGCAAACATGGGTGTAGGTGAACCATTTATATTAGACTCAATTGAAGATATGCTCACCATTTCATGATATCTCTTTGTCAGATTTCCACAAAGGTTAAAGTTTGTATTATGTGGTTCGATATATCGTTTAGGGTTTCGGTATCCGTGCACAAGCGGCCGATACCACTAACACTTTTCTAACTTGATTTACATTTTTTGGACAAACCTAGCTGATATATGTTGAAAATTGAATATTGAAATGTATGCCTAAATTTTGTGTATGCACGAATTTTTCGCATGCTGATTCAAAGGGTTAATAATTTTGTGTGCTTTAGGAATAGTAGAGGATTGAATATTTTTACAACTTACCATTGCTTGGATTTGTTTACATTGTTGTACAAAATGAAGAAACGAGATCTATCAAAAGTGTGAACAACAATTGTTATAGTATTACAAATAAGCTGTCTGAGTTTCACAACCACCTACGTATCGTCTTCGTGAAATGCCAGCACTTCGTTGAACTAACTGAACTTCCACGTGACAAATTGATTGCAAAGGGAGTAACGTCGGGGAATTGGATTGCGGCTAGGAAATTATTGTTGAAGAAATGTTCCCACCTCAACATAGGTTGCGATAAAAAATATTTTGAAAACAGCAATGTAACATATGTATATATA
>SDVV010029435.1:0-11814 GCA_016164225.1 Gammarus roeselii
TCTTCACGCAGTCTTCACATTTTATTAATTGAACTCAAAGCAGACACAGTAATACACACACTGAAATAAATATGAACAGAATACTGAAGAATCAATGAGCCTGAGAAGAAAAAAGTCGATGTAACCTGAGAAGAAATAAAATGTTATCAATTACATCAGTTGCTGTGATAGGAGATTGAGTTGATGGGATAACAAAATGACATGTTACTGAACACCAGTGCGGTTCTCCTCCATTCTTGTATAACCGTTCTGTCACAGAGACATCAGCAAATTTAAAAGCCTTCACGAGGGATATTTCCTCATATCTTGCTGACTGAATTTTTGATTTGCTTTGGGCCTCATTTCCAGCAGAGCCTCAACGTGAGTGATAATAGGCTGGACAAAGATTAGATATTTTGAACTAATATCTATGGAAGGTTTAAGTGAAATAACATGGTTTTTAGAGACCCGATGAAAGGTATACAAAATTCAATGTGAACGAAATAACATTAAACGGGATTGGGATTTACGATTGACAGGCAAATGGGTATTCTTTTGCGCCAGCTGAGCACTCGTCAAATGTAAAAAACTTTCAACAAGGGTCCGTTTCATGGCATAACAGTTACTATTGAACATCCTCAGTAAACGTCATCCAATCGCTATGCAAGAATAATGAAAGAGAAGGAATTTTCGCAGGTAACCTTCGAATTCAGAGTGCATTTCTCAGACCTAATTTTCATGTATCAGCCAAACACTAACTAAATGATCTGGTTGAGGATATTTAACATATGGTTGTGTTATTTAAAAAAAACGGATTCGATTGAGGATATTCAACATATTCGTGTGTTATTTAAAAAAAAATCGAAAACAAAGTATTTTTATGTAGTTAACCTTACAGTCAAGTTTTCTTTCGCGTACTGGCACTAGTTTAAGAAAATTGTGACCGAAACTAACGTAAAATAAATAAACTTATTGAACACTGGGACTTAATATAGGCATATATATTATGTACATGCTAACTTAAATGTTTTGTAAAAGGGAGTTCATGTACAGAAGCGAACAAAAGTTATTTATAATTTCTCTTCACCGGTCCAACATGATTTTCAGCCATTAATGACAACGTAAGTTTTTAACCATTAATTCAACTTGATAGGGACTTGTATTGACATATGTCCCATATCAATTTAACGAATAAATCATCTGCCTATTCAATTGTTCAATAAAAAGCTAGGCCTAGTGTTTCGTTACTATTCATTCATGAGCGCTGCTTCACATAAATTCAATAAAGATAGGAAGGGAATAAGAGAAGTTAGGTTGATAATGCCCCACATTTGTAAAAACCTGTTCTACGAGTACACAAGAACATGTAAAAGAGCAGCTCTACGAGTTCGAAGAGCATTTTGTTGAGCTTTCTTTATAGAAGGTAAACACTTGCTACCAACCATGGGACAGGTGATGATAGGCATGGCCTTTACAAACAAAAATCGAATATTCGACGGGTCAACCTTTGATCTTTGGCAAATAATAATGGACCAGTTTCTAAGTTTAAATTCAGAGCCGGGGTTAGAAGCACTCCCGAGGGTAAGTACTTAAGCGCAAGAAGATATGAAGAGAGGGAGGGCAGGGAATTTTGGGCATGAGTGCAGCACCGGTGGAATAGGTTCATGAGCCCATCTGCACCAGAGTTCTGACGTGATCCTTTGTGCGCTCCTCCCAAGGTCGGTAATTTCAGCAGTTCTAATAGGTTTGCACTATAGCATGCGCGGAAAAAATATCATCGAAATCAAAACTATAATCTCTCTGACTTTGCATGCATGCATGCATGCATGCACGCACGCACGCACGTACGCACGCTGCAGCATGCGAAGAAAAATATAGTTGATTGATTGATTTGGGCCTCATTTAAAATATAGTCCTCTTGTTCGTTCTTTTACAACGAAAATCAAGGATTTATCGTTTTCGGAATCCCCGATTCATATACCAAATTCCACTGTATGAGGGACGTATGACTATGGTTAGACTGTTACCTAATATTAACATCGCTTACTATGAGCCGGTGTGTTCTGTAAAACTAGAGGAAGGCCTATAAAAACAAGTCTTGGTGTTGCCGCGAGCGCGTCCACTGCAGCGGTGTTCGCCGATTGTCACTTGGTGGCAGAAATGACTTAGTGGCGTGAACGGTCCCATGTTGTGACCATTAGATTATCGTGAGTTATCTATGTGGGTACCTGCGTTTGATGATATCTGGTCTTTCTGGTTGGATAGCATGGTATCCCTGTTTAATAGGGAGGGTTTAACCGACAGTATTTCATGTCTACTTTGTGCCATTTATCGTTCAAATCTGATGCTATAGGGGGGTTGACGCTTGGGAACATCTCTGTAGCGTATAGTGATGAATAATACGCTTGGGAACCTATCTCTGTAGCGTATAGTGATGAATAATACACTTGGGAACCTATCTCTGTAGCGTATAGTGATGAATAATACGCTTGGGAACCTATCTCTGTAGCGTATAGTGATGAATAATACGCTTGGGAACCTATCTCTGTAGCGTATAGTGATGAATAATTCTTGATGCCCAGTTCAGCGAGGGAATAGACTCACTCATTCCCCTTAATCCCACGTTACGTGGGATCCACCAGAATTCGACAGATTTGTTTTGCCTCGGTCATGTAAAGAGGTCGTTTAGTATTTAACGAAGAGCGAGGCGTGCATCATGAAAAGTTTTGAGCCGAGTGAGGGCACTTAGAGTCTGAGAAGATGACGCATTTGAACAGGTGATTTGTTTTGATAGTAGAGATGGAGTTAGGGCAATTGAAGAGTGGTTGAGTAGGTGCAGCGTAGATTGAGAGTAGATTCAAGGTAGATTCCGAGAAGGTTCATCGCAGTTACAGAGTAGGTTAAATAGCTACAGAGTAAGTTTACCGTAGTTACTGAGTAGGTTTACCGTAGTTACAGAGTAGGTTTACCATAGTTACAGAGTAGGTTTACCATAGTTACAGAGTAGGTTTACCATAGTTACAGAGTAGGTTTACCGTAGTTACAGAGTAGGTTTAACGTAAATACAGAGTAGGTTCAACGTAGATACCGCATAGGTTTAATGTAGATACCGAGTAGGTTTAACATAGATTCAGATTAGGTTCAACGTAGATTCAGAGTAGGTTCAACGTAGATTCAGAGTAGGTTTAACGTAGATATGGAAGGAGGGAGCAAATGTTCCAGGATTCAGAGGGGCCTCAAGTGGGTCCTACAGTTTTTCAAGAGGGTCCCGAAGGGTCTCAAGGGTGTCCCAAAGGGCCTCAGAAGGGTCCAAATGGGTACCCCCAAATCCTTCTTCAAAGTCCCCCGGGTTCCCGAAACCCCGAGTCCCGTGGGTCCCACGAGTACCATCCTTCCCTGGGTCACCTTGTCTCAACCAACCTCGATATATATAATAATAACAAATGCAAAATTCATCACTATGAAAAAAGGGCAGAGAAAAATAATAGAGCCCACGAAATAAAAAGGAATAATATACTAATAATAAAGTGTTAATGATCTATAAAATGAATAATCATCCATCCACCCCAAAAAATTCTCGGAGAGGTTAGCCGAACGTGAGGTTGCCCGGCACGCAGCGGCAGCTCCCACTCCGGTTTTCGAAGCCGCCGAATCTGAATTCTGATCATCTACTCATTCCGAAAAAATGTGGCAGTTTATATTTCAGATGGCACAGTTGCTTTGGGGTATATTGGTAAATCTAAGTTAACGAGAGGTGTGTTGATCATACAAGTTGGACAATTTGGTAAAATATTGAAGGCTTGATATCGAGTAAGTTCAGTGTGGTCGTGAGGTTGTCCACTCATAGGGAAAATGGCGGGCAGACATTCCGCCAACTCGCGAAGAGGCGTTTATCATAAATATTGATGATCTTGTTGAAATCAGGGTGGTTGATAAGTGGCAAGGCGCTGTAGTGCACTGGAGTCAATGTCATTCTAGCACCGGACGTGGTTTTGATTGAGCTCGTTGTCTTGAAAAAGCATTGGAGCGAGAGTTTATCTCATCGGAGAGGAAGCGAAAGTTCGTTGGCCTAAACGTTCATGAATTAGACACGAGAGAGCCATGGCTGCTTGCACAGCCTTGTTTACAATAATCGGCAGTGCTGAATTGTAAACAACGGTTCCATAGTCGAATAGAGAACATATTAATGGTCTGTATATCATGCCTGTGTCCTGGTGCACCCCATTTAAAGGATGCTACCGATAGGATAATTCCAATTGACATTCGGCAGTGGGTCTGCAAGGCTGGAAGGAGAGGCAGAGACCCAAAATAATTGAAGAACAGGGTTGCGTGAAGGAAATAAGGCAACGCCCTCGACCTGAACTGTACACGGATCATATCATGCACTCAAAGAAGCGCAAAGTCTCCTACCATAGGTTGGACTAGACTAACTGATTCTTAACTTCAACCTATGGGCCTATGAGAAACCAGTTTATATGAAATGGGTGGCAAGGTCAAACAGCTCCCTTTATTTCACTTCTACCCGTAACTAACAAGGTGGCAAGGTCAAACAGCTCCCTATAAGTGGCTTTTACACATAGTTATCATGTTACTTCATGAAGTCGACCAGATATTTATTGCAGGCTACCTTTTAACGAAGATCCTCTTGTAATCAGTCCATATTATTGGTTGTTTATGAAATGCTTTCTTCTCAGTTCATAGAGGGACACGAAATAGTCTCCACTTACTGTACTCTATTTAGCACACCAATTCTTACGCCGTTGTTTTGAAACCGATGTAAAGACGTTCTGCCGTTTCCCAACAAACTGGAAAAACGGCTAGGTTAGGCTGGTAAATCTTTGCACTATGGCACTGTTACGAATAAGCAAACTGGATAGTAATCGACGATAAGAACACTAAAGGCGATGTTGGACGTACATAGCAAAGCTAGGTAGAATATGCGTTCGTCCAGTACTCATTATCCTAGTCCGGTTCCCTGCGATGAGCATGCTGACTGTGAGTCTCCCTATACTGCATGTGAGTCACGTCTCCATATGCTGCATGTGAGTGTCACGTCTCCATATGCTGCGTGTGAGTGTCACGTCTCCATATGCTGTTAGTGGATATCAGGTCTCCGTATGCTGCATGTGAGTGTCACGTCTCCATATGCTGTTAGTGGATATCAGGTCTCCGTATGCTGCATGTGAGTGTCACGTCTCCATATGCTGTTAGTGGATATCAGGTCTCCGTATGCTGCATGTGAGTGTCACGTCTCCATATGCTGTTAGTGGATATCAGGTCTCCGTATGCTGCATGTGAGTGTCACGTCTCCATATGCTGTTAGTGGATATCAGGTCTCCGTATGCTGCATGTGAGTGTCACGTCTCCATATGCTGTTAGCGAATATCAGGTCTCCGTATGCTGCATGTGAGTGTCACGTCTCCATATGCTGTTAGCGAATATCAGGTCTCCGTATGCTGCATGTGAGTGTCACGTCTCCATATGCTGTTAGCGAATATCAGGTCTCCGCATGCTGCATGTTGAGTGTCACGTCTCCATATGCTGTTAGTGGATATCAGGTCTCCGTATGCTGCCTGTTGAGTGTCACGTCTCCATATGCTGTTAGTGGATATCAGGTCTCCGTATGCTGCATGTTGAGTGTCACGTCTCCATATGCTGTTAGCGAATATCAGGTCTCCTTATGCTGCATGTTGAGTGTCACGTCTTCCTGTGCTGCATGTTGTCTTTCGGTCAGGATTTGTGCACCATTGAAGAATAAGATGTATTGTTTTCCTGGTAAAGGGTTCTAATGATCTAATGCTTGAGAACGATTATTAGCCGAAACACTATACGGTTCGTGAACCAGTATAGATGTCGGAACAACTTAAATACAAGACGTTCTTCAAATACAAGGTCAAGGTGGTGCGCGTAATGTCACATAACAGAAACCAGTCGCACGTTAACAACGAACCTAGGAATGCATCTTCCAGTCTACAAATCCGGCAACATCACCAGCTATTAACAAGTGATTCCTGAGTTCACAATATAAAATATTTAGTAATGTACAAGAAGCACAACCTCTATCAACACATATGGTCTGAATTGCATTCTTTCGCACTTTTCATCCCTACAATTGCTGTACATAAATCTGTTCAATATAATACTATTTTCTTATACATAACGACTAGAGAAGTGTTGTCCTCTCTTCTGAATAAACAGCTGTTCCAAACTTCTTCCGACCACCACAGTTTTCATCATTTTGCGAAGCGTTTAAATAACCATGAAGTAAGGATTCCGATTGTCGGTTGCAGCAGATTCACACGAGAGACAGTTGTTGCCGCAAAGGAAACGTTTGGCAGCGCGCTAGCGGCCATTTGCCTCTGCGTAGTACACCCGTCTCCCATGTGAATCGGCTTTTAAAGGTATTGTTACAAGCTCATGTAAGGCTCACGGTAGTCTGTTTCCTACTCAACGATTAGTGTACGCTATTGTACGTCTGTTTTGATTAGTGTTCAAAACATTTCCCGGCACGTAGGTTAAAAATTGTCCACTTAGATGTGCTCATTTCCGCATCAAAAAATGCCAGACCTATTGTTGCCGAACACTTAATTATTACACACGTACGTGTACAAAAAATAGTACAAATACGGCTACAGAAGTCAATTACGACAACCAGAACACCAATAGCTAATTCACAGTGCAGACTATAGCTTTGGTATAACCGTTTTTTGTACCTTCGTCATGGAGATGGGACCCTCTCCCCTCAAATAATCAAGTGCCACAACTTAGTTCCGGTGACCTTAACAGTTTTTTGAACAACTAAAGGTAACGGGCCGACTAAAGGGTATGACCAGGCTGTGAATATCACAGCGAGAACCATCAAACTAGTATGGATGCTGAAATCTGCAGAAAACTTCACGTTTTCATTGATGGAGACGTGCAAATGACTGTCAGTAGCGAGCCAGCAGGGCCATGATGGGTCTGTACACGATGTCCTCAGCCTGTTCCGGGAAGATGAAATCCAAGTGGTTGAAGGAGTCGTCTGGAACGCGGTAGTTCAATATGACGTTGGGCAACATGTGGACACACTGGTTCACATCCTGAAAACAAAAATGATGTAGAACTATTTTGGATATTGGACGGGCTGGACATATTGTGAGAAGTCCTGGAGACAGGCGATAATTAGGCTACAGGCACGTGACTAAAAATAAATAGGATACCATATAAACTCATTCCCGTCACCGAAGAAAGAGATTTAGGTGTCATCATTAGAGAAGAAGGTTGAATGTTTTCGAGATGAAGTGTTCGAGAAGCATGGCTGGAGTAACGCTGAGAGACCGGATCACCAACGACGTGGTTCGAATCAGAACAGGGATGGTGAAGAAGTTGGAGGACAGAGTGGATTCGCGTGTTCTGAGATGGTTCGGGCACATGGAGAGGATGGATGAAGGGAGATTGGTGGAAAGGGTGATGAATGCTGAGGCGAGTGGTCGCAGGCCTAGAGGTAGACCAAAGTTTGGGTGGATGGATGGTGTGAAGCAGGCGTTGGGAAGAAGATACATGAATGTGAAGGTGGTGAGAGAGCGTGCAATGAACAGGCGTGAGTGGAGAATGGTTGTGAATGGTTGATTTTGACGGTGCTCTGATGTGCTTTCCCGCCCTTGGCACCCCGCTGTCGGGATGGTCGGGGGTGGGGGGGGGGGCCGGCCATTATGACGCGGCGGGGGTAAACCAGTGAAAACTGTCGAGCCCTGCTGCTGACGACGGATCCTCGGACTGCACTCGTGACCCAGAGAGTAAGTTGAGGGGCTACCGACCGAACCCTTTAGCGCAACAGGGCTAAGTTGTGTGAGTGTGAGCGTACGAAGGTGTGAGGTGCGCCTTGCCGTCGGCCACCCCCCTTTCTGGGGGATGCGGCCTAGTGTCTGTATCTGTATATTAGTTACGACTTAAAAAGCAGCAAGTAATGTAACGATGCTGCCAAGAAAGGCAACAAATGGTAGGTATGATATCCCGCACTATCCGCATTTGTTAGACCGCATCTCGAGTATACCGTTCAATTCAGGTCTCCATTCCTTAAAAAAACGTTATTAAGCTTGAGAAGGTTCAACGAAGAACTACCAAACTCATCCCCTTGCTGCGGAATAAATCGTACGAAGACAGGCTTCGTGAACTCAATCTATAATCGCTAGAGAAACTTTGAGTCAGAGGCGACATGATAGAAGTGTGGAAGATTATGAAGGGTAAGGAAAACGTCGCCCGAGCAAGCTATTCACTCTAGATACAAACGAAGTGTCTAGGAACAATGGATACAAAACCGTTGGGAAACGTTTCTCACTCGAAATCTTGCGCAATTTCTTCACGTATCGAGTTGTCGAAGAAAGGAAACTTCCAGCGGAGGTCGAAAACAGCAATCCAATCGAAACGTTTAAGTCGCGGCTTGATAAGTTCTACATAAATGGCCGATAAATAGCTAAGCCGTTTCCTTTCCTGCTGTTACAAAAAAAGAAAAACAGAAATAGCACACGAAGCCCTCTTAGACTAATCCTCTTGCTATCAAAAGGCAACCTAGTTTGGGTCAATAGGCCTCTTAGACGTTCTACTCCAGAACTAACCCTCTTGCTATCAGAAGGCAACCTAGTTTGGGCCAATAGGCCTGTTGTTGTCTTCCTACACTTGTGAACCATGAGTGCCAAAAACCTTACCCGAGATAATTTGATTATGTCCATGCGACGGCCGATTAGCATTCTCTTAGCTTTTATATAAATCTGACCATTCCCTCTGACTTCACCTCAGGCATTAAGGCCGTGTCTCCACGTCCCTTAACCACGCCTCTGGCGTTATGACCGTGTCCTCAGGCACCCTTATCTCATGTATGGTGCTATAAACGTGACCCCCCTGGAGCCTATACTCACCTCAGGTGTTATGACCGTGTCCCCAGGACCCCACATGACGGCCACGGGGCAGGTAACCGTGTCCAATTCGTAGCGGGGTGGAGTGGACTGACCGTAGCGCCGGTAGTTTTCATCAGCACCAAAGTTGAACCTGTGCATGCCACCTGAGAGGAAAACGACAAACAAGAGGTTGAGGATGCCACTTGTTAAGTAAACAATGAACAAGGGGGAATGTGCGTGACGTGACCTGTCGAGACAACTATAAACAAGGGGGTGGGGATGCCAGTGCCTGGATGACGATAAACATGTGAGTGAGTGGTTAACGATAAGCATGGAGGTATGTTCCACCACATGCGGAAGTCGCGCATATGTGCGAGTTATATCTATGCAAGAAAGATTGGTGTATTCTTTCAAAATAGGGAAACCATGGTGATACATTTGATATCATCAAGTCCCAGTTAAGGTGATGATTTGAATCGATTGAAAACGGTCTAGGTGATATATTTGAAGCCAATAAGTACCAGTCTAGAAGATACATTTGAAGCAATTGAGCACCAGTCATCATAAAAAAAATGTTGCGGAGGACATTGACAAACGCTGCATGCCACCAGAGAGTATGTGCATGCCAGTTTCCAGAATGACTATATATATATATATATGCGAGGCTAACCTGCAGAGAAGAAGGGTAACATGAAGCCACGTCACCTGCTGGAATAACGCTAAATAAGGCATGGGGCTGCCGCAAACAAACTGGGGATGGAGAACACAGAACGCAATAACGAAAAGAAGAATGAACGTACGTGGCTTAGGTTAGATTATACGAGAGTTTGGGTTTCCTAAGGCGTGGAGAGTCAATATCCTATACGCTGCGAATGTCAAATATATGGATGAGTGCTGTCGGAGGTACAGTAGTATATGGCTCTACCACTCTGCAGGTGGCAGCAAGGAGCGTTCTCAATCGACCTGCTCTCCTGAAGAGCCCCTAGAAAACGCAATCGACCTTCAAGTGCCAGGGGCCATGCACCCCAGCACCTACGGAGAGGAAGATGAAGAAGAGACAGGAATCGGGGATCCCATGAATGGGATGTAGGGACATTCACGCGTGAGAATAGATTAAATTAGAGTGACGAGGTTTTCTAGCGCTCTGGAGTCATCGTCCTTCGGGCGCCGAATGTCAAACCAGCAAACAGTGCTGCATCAAGGTAGTCTTTGTTTTCTTCTTTTTTTAATGTTCGAGTTAAGGTTTGCTACTGCGCAAAGTCAAAGTGTTTAACGCGGCTAATGTCTATGGTATGTACGGGTGCCACAGGAGGTACAGGAACTTCTAAGGTGCTGAGACAATACGGTCCCAGCACTCCTCGGATGGCAGTAAGGAGGAATAACACACTACCGACCCTGCTTTAGAGCCCCAAGGATCCGCAGTAGTCCTTAAGGTGCGGGCTACGCGCTCCAACACCTGCTGAGGGGGAAGATGAAGAAGAGACAGAAAACGGGGATTCCATGCATGAGATCTACACTAGGTGTAGGGAATTTCACGCATGAGAACAGCAATAACGGAAAGAAGAAGAAGAAGGAATAGTCGTTGAAAGAGGTTGCATGAAAGAAAGAGCGCAACTTGGCTGTTATTTGCCACCTGAAAGGAGAATAGTTAGAACCGGTATGTGAATGTTTTAGTGGGTGTTTGTGACTATTAGGAGAGTTGTTAAGGAGTCTTGAGACGAGTTTAAGGAAATTTGAACTAAACATAAGATACAAATGAGGTAAATAAAAAATCAAGCATATTAGGATGGGAAGAAAAGGAGAAATAGTATGGGTGTTCACCCCCCGGTTGGGCCGTGACTCCGTGCGGCCCGTAAACCTAACAGATACCTAGGGGATGGGGGGGCGCGTGAGAATAGCAAGACTAAAAAGAAGAAAATTGAGTCGAGTCGTTGAAAAATTGGTTACATGAAAGAACACAACTTAGCTGCTTTTAGCGGCCCGAACGGATCATGTTGGGACTTTCGTGCAACGACTATTGGGAGAGTGGTCATGAGAGAGAGAAGTTGAAAGAAATGTGAGCTAAACCTAAAACGCAAACGAGGTAAATGATAAGCAATTAAATTCAGGATGGGGGAGAAAAGGAGAGATTTACGGCCTAACTAGGGCCGAGTTACGGCTCTAGTTGGGCCGTAACTCGGTGTGGCCTGTGAACCCAACAGGGGCCGAGGTTGGAGACTACTCGATGTAATAAAATCAATTTGAAATAAGTTGCTAGCTATATACTGGGATAGCGATCAACACGTTATTTGGCATCGACAATGCCACCGTTACTCACAATAAATCGAACGATGTAACAATCGATCAATAGGATGAATGTTGCTTACAATCAATCGAACGATGTAACAATCGATCAATAGGATGAACGTTGCTCACAATCAATCGAACGATGTAACAATCGATCAATAGGATGAACGTTGCTCACAATCAATCGAACGATGTAACAATCGATCAATAGGATGAACATTGCTCACAATCAATCGAACGATGTAACAATCGATCAATAGGATGAACGTTGCTCACAATCAATCGAACGATGTAACAATCGATCAATAGGATGAATGTTGCTCACAATCAATCAAACGATGTAATAATCGATCAATAGGATGAACGTTGCTCACAATCAATCAAACGATGTAACAATCGATCAATAGGATGAACGTTGCTCACAATCAATCAAACGATGTAACAATCGATCAATAGGATGAATGTTGCTCACAATCAATCGAACGGTGTAACAATCAATCAATAGGATGAAAGTTCCTCACAATCAATCGAACGATGTAACAATCGATCAATAGGATGAACGTTGCTCACAATCAATCGAACGATGTAACAATCGATCAATAGGATGAACATTGCTCACAATCAATCGAACGATGTAACAATTGATCAATAGGATGAACGTTGCTCACAATCAATC
>SDVV010029436.1:0-11814 GCA_016164225.1 Gammarus roeselii
TACCCCACCAAACTCACATTTGCCCTTACCTTTCAACTTCGTCTCACTCAGCGCCAACACATCAAACTTCCTCTTCACAAACATCTCACCAATCTCCCTCCTCTTTACATCATTCGTACTACAGCCACGCACATTCAGCGACCCTAACAATAGGGTTCAGAGAGGCGTGTGCCCCTCCTCCCCCGCCCGTCTTGCCGTCTTCGAGGAAAGGTTTTATAGAGAACGGTATTCCTAGTCCCTTCGCTCCGTTGTTAAAGCCTGCATGAATTTTGAGGTAGTCGACTAGGCGTGAGTTTATCATTCTTTCCATAGTCTTACATAGGACGCTTGTTAAGGCAATGGGACGAAAGTTATGCGGGTCGCTGTGACATTTTCCGGGTTTGGGTATCGGGATAAGTACTGATTCCCGCCATTGATTAGAAAGAATGAGTTTGAATACAACGTATCGAACACATTCAGTAGGTGCTGGAGAGCGTTGTCAGAGAGGTGTTTGATCTTATTGATGTGCACTCGGTCCGGCCCGGGTGAGAATTCATGAGTGGGTTCGATAGCATATTGTAGTTCATGGAGGGATTAAGGTTTGTTGTAGAATTCTTCATTTGCGGAAGTGAAGTCTATATGCTCACTTTCTCTTAGGGTCTTTTCCCGTTGGAAAGAAGCCGTATAATTTGTTGATTTCGATATTTGGCTGAAAGTCCGAACTAATTTGTTCGCAATGTCCGCGTATGAAGAATAGATAGTGTCTCCGTTCGACAGTATGTGGATCGGTCGCTCGGGGCGACCTTGGATACGTCTGAGTTTTCCCCACACTTGGGAAAGAGGGGTGTTTCGATTGACTGTGTTAACTAATTGGGTCCAGCTTTTTCGCTTCTTCGCCGCGTGAATTTTGCGGAACACGGCAGTTTCCTTTTTCCAGGCTACTCCGTTCCTGGGGGAACGGGCGCGGCGGAAGTTTCCGTACATCCTTTCACGCTGGTCCATTGCTTCTTGTACCTTGGAGCACCACCAAGGTTTTGGGAAAAAGGTTGAGGGTAAATATTGGGAAATGCATGCGACAACTGCACTTTGGAATTTCTCGTATAGATGAATGACAAGGTCGCGCTCTGAAATGTCTTCGGGAAGGCCCTCCACATAGTGTCAAGCGACATGTGTCGAGTATTCCTCCCAGCTGGCTTTCCGGTAGTTGAATCGAAGTTCCTGTGCGTTTGGATTGTTTGGTCGGTTAGCAAGGAGCGATATGATCACTGGGTTGTGATCACCGTCAAGTGTTTGAGGCAGGACTCCTCACACGAGTTGGGGATGATCCGGGTGATCCGAGTAAGTTGTTCGTTGTGAGAAGGACGCGGTTGTGAGTGTCTATGGTGTTGGCCATTATCACTCCCCTGGGGTCTGTTCTCACGCATCCCCATACTTCGTGGTAGCTGTTGAAGTCTCCACGGAGGAGTACGGGATGATGCAGTTGGTTAAGCAGATCGGTCATTAGTGCCTCCGGATGGTCGTGGTTTCGTGACGAGTAGATAGATACCACTGTAATAGGTCTTGAGATACATATCTTCACTGCGACAGCCTGGAGTTCTGTTCTCAGAGGGAGGTGATGGGGTATGCTTTGATGGATCATAAGTGCCACTCCGCCGTGTGCAGTCACATTATTGTGACCTTCGCGACGGTGTATGACATATTGATGGATTGTGAAAGTAGCTGTGTCACGGAGTTTGATCTCCTGGAGGCCTACCACCAAAGGTTTATGGGTGGAGATTAGCAAGAATAATTCATCTTTCTTGCTTCTAAGTCCCTGACAATTCCACTGAAGTATTGTGTAGTTGTTCATTTCGGATCGGTTTCACGCTCAGATCTTGATGGTCTGGAGCGGTCGCGTGGTTTGTAGGAACTTTCGTAGTGTTCGTGTCTATTAGGGCTGGTGTCTTAGATCGAGAGCGTTCGTAAGAGCGTCCGCTTTCTGTAGAACATGATCTCCTAGACTCACTGCGTTCTCGGCTGTGAGTGCTGTTGTAGGAGGGGGAAGACGAGGGAGTACGATCTTTGTGTTTACTTCTTGAGCGAGATCGTTTCTCTTCTATGGAGTTTTTTTTAAACATTATGATGGCTGAGTAGTAGTCATTGGGATATTCGGGGCAAGTGCGTTACATGGTCAATCAGTAGTTTCGGGTATCAGTTCTCCGTTGTAGATTTTCAATGCGTCCTCGCGCAGGCGATGGTCGTTCTCACTTGTGAGATGCTCTGATGTTGGGCATGTTAGCTGATGGTTGTATACCTCACTCAGGTTTTCGCTGGGTGTGGTCGCAGTTAAGACGGTCAGTAGTCGTTCAACGCACTGATCAAAGCGAGCAGTGGTTCGTGGGATGTCGCCAATCTTTTCGCTTCGTCGCGAGAGGGCGTCGTGTATCCCGCGGTCGTCGTCGTCGGAAACTTCGTTCCTTTGCCTTTTGGATTTCGTGTTAGTGGACCTCTCTTCGTGGTCGACTGAGGCAGCATCTATCGCAGTGCTCTCCTGAGCACTGGTGGATTCATTGCTTGGGGCGTCCGCCTCTA
The DNA here is from genome assembly GCA_016164225.1 of Gammarus roeselii. NCBI lineage: Eukaryota > Metazoa > Arthropoda > Malacostraca > Amphipoda > Gammaridae > Gammarus > Gammarus roeselii. Next base: position 2,551 of record SDVV010029436.1, read on the forward strand.
TTACGAGGGCGGTCGCTGGGCTGGTTGTGATAATGTTAGTACTGGGAAGGGGTGTTGGGGTCATGGTAATAGGTTGTGTTGACGGTACACGAGTGTCGCCTGCGGGTGTAGTCTTAGTTGTGGATTCAGCTGCTTTGACGTAATTTAAACTACGGCAGTTTGGGTTTTCGTCATAAAAGATTTGGATGTCTTGTTATCGTGTGACTCTGCGGTCATTTTGTATGATTGTCATTGCTTTTTGGTTCATCTGCTTTGGGCAGTCCCGGTTACCTGCCGCATGAGCAGTGGTAGCAGTTAGATTGGTGGGCTGTGCTGTCCTTTCGGTCATGCTCGCCGGCGCACCTCTTACAGCGTTGAGATATGTATGGCTGGCATATTTGATGACGTGGCCGTATCCCAGGCATTTTTTGCACATTGCAGGCCATATCGTCACTGGTTAAGTTTTCGTTTTCCCCTGTTTGCCCGGGATTACTGTGAATTCTGGTGGGTCGCGTCCTGGGAAAGTGATTTAATATGCGGTGGTGTGGGTATTCCGTGGTTTGATGCATAATTCGTCTTGTAACGTTGAAGAACGGACGTATTTCGACAGTTACTCTGTGTTTGTCTATTTTGTGTATCCTTTGTATAGCGTTGCTTTGCTCGATATTTACGACGTGGGCCAGATACTTCTTTCCCTGTCGGTTATTGTTTATCGGTCTGCCTCCCAGTTGTTTGGAGAGAGACTTCATCACGGTGAATGGGCCTATTGAGGGAGCAACTTTGTTTGCGCCGCTATCTACAAGCGTTATGAGGAAGTGGGTAGGAAATGATGTTGTTCTTCTCTCCTAGGTGGGGGGTCAGCCTGGGGGGAGCAAATCGCGGCCGCAGCCTCTCGTCGCCTGATTTTGTGCTTCGTTTGGTATTTCAGGATCTCCCTCTCAATCTTGTCCTGGGGGCAGTCTCCGTGTCCCGTAGGGTGGCCGTTTACTTAGCATTAAAAACAGTGAGTTCTTCAAATGGGCACGACAAGGGATCGTCCCGTTTATCGTGGTCGTCTTGGGAGCAGTGTGAGCATCTTTGCTTACCGTGACAATCTCTGCTCGTGTGTCCGTATTTCTGGCATTTATAGCATCGCATCGGACGTCTTTCGAAGGGTGTAACCTTGGTTTTAGCGTCAAAGAAATATATGTCTATGTAGTTAGGTGGGGTGGGGCAATTGAATTTAAGCAGAAAGGCCGTTGTGGTGTTTCTTTTTGGTTTGACTTTTGGTGCGATTTTCGCTTCAACTATACGTTCCTCGTATTGGACGAGTCCGGTGATGAACTCATCGGCTTCATCACTGGGGAGACCCTCGATGTAAATCAGGCCTGAACTCGTAGAAAAAGTTGGGTGTGGTATGATTTTGAAAGGCATTGTGCATTTTCTGTTTTTGGAGAGTATAGTGTCACTTTGAAGTTTTGTGTCTATTTTGGTAGAGTGTAGTTGTGCGAGAAGCTTCCTCCTCGCACACACTCTACCAAATTTCTCTCTCCCTTCTTCTCAAACATCATCTTGATAGGTGAGAGCCACAATTTTTTTTAGCGCAAAATTGTGGATTCGGAACATCCTTGTAACCACTTATTAAGATTAGATTAGGTTAGAAAGTCAAGGCTTTCTAGTGCACTGGAGTCAATGTCCTTCTGGCACCGAACGTCAAACCAGCAGCTAGCGCTGCATCAAGTACTCGACAAATTATCGTCAGTCTCCGGGATTGTTTCGACTCACGGCATGCTTAGGTCACAACTGTTTATAGGGATATAGGCAGAGGTCACAAATGTGTCCTACTCAAAGTGAGCAAAGAAAACGGTGGTCCTCCGGGAGGGAGGAGTTTATCGGTAAGTAAGATTATGTATGATCAATTCACAACAGATCAGATTTCAGCTAGGAGGCCGGTTTCTTGAAGGTAGCTGAGAAGTGGTTCCGCACTGAATTGTCTCTGAGGGAACTCAGTTAGCATTAGGCGGAGTATATTTAGAAGGTCCAGGAACCGGCTCCTGGGGAAGTATGTGCGTCGACATTCCGTCCATGTGGGGCACTTGGCCAAGACATGGGACTAGACAGTCCATGCAGTAAGGAGGTGGCGACGCCTCCATTAGGTGTCTGTGCGTTAGTCTGCTATGTCCAATTCTCAATCGGCATAGACTTACCTCAGTCCGTCGAGATCAGCTGCTTAATGAGACCCAGGGTATAGGTGTGTCCTCATTAGTACGCAATTTATTTCTCATAGGAACATCAGACCATTCCATGTTCCATTTATTTCGTACAGCTCTTTCAATCGTTGGGTGAAAGTCTATAAATGGGATTGGATGCCGTTCTACTGGGTCAGGCGCCGCTGCAGCTCTTCGCGCCGCTTCGTCCGCCCACTCATTGCCCACCACCCCACAGTGGCCCGGAACCCAGCACAAACGAACGTTCTTGTTTCTGGAGGACAATCGCACAAGCCAGCGCAAGATAGCTGAAACGACAGGGCAGCAATTGTTGAAGATCTTCAGGGTTTGAAGAGCACTGAGCGAATCACCAAAGATTGAGATATTGGCATCTGGAAGAGTATCAGCCGCCAAGAGGGCATCGGCAATGGCCGTGAGTTCAGCAGTGAAAACTGACGCTGATGGCGGGAGTTTCCTAGTGACGACGCGCCCGGGGTGCACCGCTGCACAGCCCACAGCATCGTCGTCTTTTGATCCATCAGTGAAGATTTGCAAACTATCAGCGTGATGAGTCTCCGCATGGGCTTTAAAAATAGCTCAAATATTTTGGGCTGCAACATCTGCCTTTCGGGCAGTAAAATAGTGAGGGCAGAGCATATTTTCTGGTAAACGCCAGATGGAAATAGCATCTCGCGGTAGAGGGTCCACCATGATGTGTGGTAGTCCAAGCACAGCAGTGAACGCGAAGGGCAGCATTGTGAACTGGTTCCAGTGTTTTGAGAATATTTGGTTTCGCGGAGCCATAGACCACGCTCCCTAGTCCAGTTTAGACAGGATGATAGCGTGTAAAGGCGTAATGGTGTTATTCTCTCTGCACCCCAGGTGAAGTGCGATGCGATCCGAAGAATAACAAATCGCTGTAAGCTGTCTAACTTGAGCTGCTGCACGTGGTACTTCCAGGTTAGCTCCTGGTCGAATATTAGTCCTAGAAAGCGGACTGTAGGTTTATGTGGTGCTGCCTCCAATAAAGGCAGGTCGTCGTCCAGATTCAGGTCTGGGACTCCCATTGCACGTCGATCAGCAAGTGATAGACGAGGCGAGGTGGGAGTGAGGGAAGGTCTCTCCAACGGAATTTCCGAGTTTCCGGGTAGTGCAAATGACTGTCGTCGTGGGCTTCCTCGATTTAGAGGAGGATGAATGACATCGTGTTGTAGGTTAGAAGGAACCCTGGTTACAGGTGTTCTCGCTGTCACTGCAGCAAAGCTAGCAAGCGGGCGGATGACTTTGGCGGTTACTTGTCTCTTGGCATCGGGGTAGAAAAGGCGTTCTCTAGCTTGAACAGCGAGTATCTCCTTTTCGAGTCTGTAATAGAAGCATTCGCGTCATGACGCAGGATGGTCCTCTAAACAGTCTGCGCAATTAGCAGGTCGGTCACAATTGTGGCCATGTGCGTCCTTACCACAGCGGAAGCATGTACTTTTCATGTACCTCAATCGGCAGGTATCACTTCCATGAACAAAATTTTGGCAGTTGTAGCAGCGTCTAGGATTAGGGATGTATTCTCGAACCGAGCACTGTGTCCAGCCAATGTGGACATCAGGAGGCAGAGAACAGAGCTTGGAGGTGAGGATGTAGACACCAGTATACTTTTCAACTCAGCTTCGCCGTCGTTTCACTCTGTATATCTTGGTGACTTGCAGATCCGTGAGTTCAGTAAGAATATCGTCGTCGGAGTGGTTTGGTCTATTGTTATAGTAGATAGTTTCTTGTATAGTGTTGAGAGTAGGGTGCTCATCAACTTTTACAGGTATATTATTTAGTTGTTTTAGGTTCTGAATGTTCATATTTTGCTTCTCATCTTTCACCTCTAATAGGAGGGAGCCACTCTTAAGCTCACTGATGCGCTTCGGGGGTCCCCCCAGTGCGGCGCGGAGTTGTCGATTACCTTGTATAGTATTAGTATCGGCCAGGTTCTCTCCCGAGATTGCATTGACGGTGAAGAACATAGGAGTTTTTATTTTGAAAAAGATTTTCAATTTTTTCAGATTTTCAGCGTATCGTTCATGGGGTCGTACACGATTACGGCGGCTTCTCCCGGGCTTTCGTCCGGCAGCAGCATGTGCCGCACCCGCGTCACGGTCGTGTGTCTTGTTTCTTAAGTCCACCCCACCAGAAGTATGGGAAGGCTGCTGTTGACTTATCATCTCTCCATCAGACAGCCTGGGATGAAGGGGGTTTACGTCCACTATTTGGGCGCGACCGCCGGGTGTTGGCGGTGTTGAAGAGCGTCCACCAGATGGTGACGCTGATACGTCGTCATCTTGCGATAACCGTTGTTGTTGTTGTTGTTGCAATAGCCGTTGTTCGAGAGAGTTGTCCAATGGAGAAGTCTGGGTCGTCAACATTAGCTGAATTTCTATTAAAGAATCCACGAGAGTTCCGAGGAGCCCCCTCAACATGCCCACGTCCACCTCGGAGCGCATATAGCAAGTGTTTTCTGGCTCTTTCAACGAGCGCCACTTGGGAGCTATGTGAGGTTCGTTTCCCCTGCAACACAGTATTCCGACGGTCAAGCAAGACCTTCCAACAGCTCTACCCCAGCAACGGGTTTGCTGAAGGTTGTCCCACTCCCCGGTCTACCACATCGCAGTGGCCTGATGCAGTCATATCATTTACAGCGTTATCCGTCGTCAACTTTTGCTACTTTGGCCACCTTGATAGTTGGTGAATATAGATTCAAGAAAACATGCATGAAAAAAGAAGAGAAACAAGGGAGTAACAAAGAGAAAGTAATTAATAGAAGAAATACATAAAGCAGGAGAAATGCTTGGAGAAAAAAAAACACTATGAGGGAAAGTTGTCAAGAGAAGAGAGATAAGTTAATGGAGTTTCAACAAAACAAGCGAGGTACAAGGAGTAAACAAGGTGAAAGCATAACTAGAAAAGGGTATAGGAGGATAGATAGTGAAGAGTAGGGTCCGAGAGGAAAATAGGGTGTTCACTCTCCGGTTGGATCGTGACGCCGTGCGACCCTTGAACCAGTAGCTCCAGGGGGGAACCACTTATTAAACCCACATAAAGCCCTCTGAAACCTACATAACACACCGGCAGCACACTTCGGCCCTCTTTACGCCACCATTCCCCGTTCCACAGTGAACACATCTATGCACAAACAGGTACACACACACTTCACAGCACTTACACTGTATGACCACAGAGTCAACACGGTCTCAGAGTCATCCACTTGAGGTGGACGTGGAGGAGTTGGGGCTGCCCAGGTGTGACAAGATTCATGTGTCACGGCTGAGATGTGGGCACTACACGGCCCTCCAGTCATACAAGCATAGACTGAGGAACGTCTTTTCCGATAACTGTTTGCAATGCCGGGGTTCGCCTGATACGGTCAAGCACGTCATGACGTCGTGTTCAGCCACCACTCCCGATAGGCTCAACCATTATATCACATCAGTGCGTGATCTTTGGGTACGTCCGCAAGACAACTCTGAGTTTCTCAAGTCTACTATAGAACCCAGCACCTGTTGTTACATTCCCGGCATGCAAATGTTGGTGGGTAACTGGGATTTTGGGCTGTGCACCAGCCGTGGCTCCTCCAGCGCAGGAGGAGCAGGGGTTAAACAACAACAACCTTTGTTAAAGCCTTGCAACGGTTGTCAGAACACCATAGCAGGGCTGGGCTACTAGTACCAAACACCATACATTTACTAAGAACCTAATATTACACACACTGATTAAATTGAGGGGGTCCATCTCCACCGGAGTTCTGACGTCAGTCTTAGTGAGGTTGGTTGGTTGCTATTTGCCTTTGAATAAGGTTACTTGGATGTTGTCTGACTTTTTCAGAAGATGTACAAGTACATTTCCTAAAATATTTCTATGTAAGAAAGTTATGCGGCTGCAATGTGCGTCAATACGGCTTAATGAAGAGACAGGAGCCGAGATCCATGCCTTGGTCATGTGGTGCTTTGGATTACACTGAAGTTGTAGTACTACAACAGCGGACTCGCCAGCCCGCTCCAAGTATATTCAACATACTAATGTTAATATGCTATTTATAGACTAGTATGAACTTCTATATTTTTCCTAGTTCAAAACGACTCAAGCATCCCGAAGTCGTCATAGTTACCAAGGTTATAGTTACCAATATGTTAGTGTCAGAGTAACTAATATTTTACTAATAATTAAATATTGCTTTTTATCTTGAAATAACAAACTCGACGAATCTCACATACTTGCTCTTTTATCATTTTGTGCTGAACAGATTCTATACAGCCTTATTAAAAAGTGTAATGTTGAGAAAGGACAGCAACAATGCACCCAATAACAATAGCTGGAAACGAGCGCCATGTTTGACTGCAGGTCCCGATTTAGAAAGGAAACCAAAGCATACCGCGTGATAACTTTTGCTATTAAACGTGAGACTAATTATTCATAGGCGACATGTTTGCAAGAGGAAAAAATCATCAGAAACTTGATGATGTAGGCCTAAACTTGGGAAACTCGAGCATGTAGGTCTAAAACCTCAGAAACTTGATAATGTATGGATGAACTTATAAAGAAGCATGGATTTAATATATGCAGCTCATCATACTTGACATATCAACAATTAAGAGGCGACGTTAGTTATCCTTGAGGCAACTGTTGGCCGATGATGACAGACCAGTAATCAAAAATATATATTTTAAACAGCTAATTTCCCAACTTTTTGACTATTGTGGTTTACTTAGAAAAACAGCAGGCCGCTGTAATATTTCCAATTAATAAAATGATATCCTTACATGCAGACGGAAGCTTTGGCCAGAGCATGGATATTTATTTATTGAATAAAATTTCGACGTGGCTTGTTTCAACCTCAACTAGTTGGTCCGGCACTGAAATGAATCATCATTATGTTAACTCACTAACCTGGATGTTATTTATCACATACACCATAGTTCACTAGTTGAATATTAGCTCGCAATTGAGAATTGTAGACCATTAGTATGATAGCAAGTTAAAAGTTGTAATAAAATATCTGCCTCCGTACATATTTAATTTCTACTTATTCAGTATGACGACAGGAAGAATAACAATAGGTTTCTTGTGACTATAACATCGTGATAGTTTTAATGAAGATAACATATTACATATTGACACTTCTCAAGCATTAACATTATTTCAGGTCATTGTTAGAGTGGAAAAAATAGTTCCTCATCAAATATTTCTTTCATACAGTTAACAATACAAAATAATTCAATGTGATGCTTTTTTAAGCCGAACACGTCAATTCAATTCATTTATCCAAAAAACTTGAATAAAAACTAAATAAATCTTTCCCTAACAATAATCGACCAGCTGATAAACGCTAGTTATAAGTATTATTATAAGTATACCTTCTTTGGGGCTGGAAGATATAATGAACTGACTAGCACGGAAAGGTGCGAGTTTCAGTAACTCTCCCTACTCATGCCTCCATTGTTCTTGCAAAGAAGGCATGCATGGCTGTCCACGATGTCTCTCGGTATCATTAGTACTGGTGCAGAAGCCCGTCGCTTTGCAAGCATTCGCATTGCACAATCTCTGAATCAATAAGAAAAATTTAGACATTTTTCCGGTCTTCTGTTTCCCGTTTTAGCCTCCCTTCTTCCGTCCTCATCCACGACTCCCATCCCCCGTCCCTGCATCTGGTCTTCCATCATAGCAGCTAAGTTTCTTCCATAGGGAAAATAAACCTGATACTCCTTCATTATTTCAATTTTCCTTTCAACATTGCAAAGAAACTGCCCGCCTCCGTTTCTTGTCTGCATTGCACAAACAACCATTGATTGCTGATCACAAAAGCTATAATGTGAGTGGCCAATAGCCCCGTAACCAATTACCACGCATGCGTAGCGCAATCAATGGGCTGGAACAAGACTATTCTCCCATTCTGACTCAGGCTTCCTAATTGATGTTATCCTACTTGCTGATAGGGCGGTACTGACTGGCGACCAGACGGAGAAACACGTCTCTTTCCACAATACAGACTAGTGCATGTTCCTGTCGCTTTGCAGACAGTAAAATTGCACATACTCAACATATACTATAGGTTTTAACTCTATGTCTGTCGTCCTTTCCATCTATATGAAAATGTGGATATATTTTGAATGATTGATAAAAGGCCACCAAATTCCTGCTTTTTTTTGTTATTCGTGATTGATCTATCATTTTTCACCTTAAAATAGCTACCTATAAATTATTTTTAGATAAACTGTTTACGGCTTAATAAGTAAGATATACTGTTATTGCTAGCAACTAGTACAAACAATTTGAAAATTTAGTCAATCTAACGCTTCTATATTAGATGAGCAATAGATAGTAAATGCCGATAGGAGGAAGGAGCAGTTAGAGCTGCTCAACAGAGGTGCACGAAACCACTGGGGCTACTCAACGACAGTGCAGATTGCTGGACGAAAAAATAGGGATATTGGACAGCGGTGCAGATTGTGTGATGATAACATTACTGCTATTAGACAGCATAACAGATTATAAGGACCCAGTAGAGCTACTAGACAGCACGGCAGATTGTAGGGAGATACCATTAGCGCTGCTCGAGAGCTGTGCAGATTGTAGGGAGAACCGTTAGATCTACTAGAGAGCTGTGAAGATAACCGGAAGAATAAGTTAAGGCTGCTTGACATGAGAAATATTACGCCAAACTTAGCAAGCCCTCACAAGGAACATTAGAGGGTCATCTGAATAATTCTTGTGATCCAGAAGAAAATTTGTCGAGTTACGAAAGAGAGGGAACTTTTTGTGATTGGTTAAGTGCGCATATTGGAAAGCTCAGCTATTGATGATAAAATGTGCATATTCGGGCTCTGTCTACATGAGTATGTTTTCAAACATCATTCAAACAACCAAGTAACTAAGTAAAACATTATGTAAAAAACCTTCGCAAGACTATTTACCTAATTACTCGTATCCTATCACAAAGCAACTTCATATGTCATGCAGCTATGAATTATGTGTTTGTGCTAGCGAAATGGTCTACCCAAAAGACCAATTTTGGTGCTTCTTACTTTAAACTAGTCCTCTTATATAGGAGTGTCAAGTGTGTATA
>SDVV010029437.1:0-11814 GCA_016164225.1 Gammarus roeselii
TATGTGTATATATATATATATATATATACACTGATAATTAGGTTTGTTAAATTTTAATTTTTCAACTTAGTTACCGTACATCAGATTAGCTAGGGCTTGCTCAAATTGAGTGATATCCTTTCAACTGCACTATCATATTTAGTACAGCTATAATTCACTTGAAACCCCTAAACCCAAATCTTCTTAATTTCAGTGTTAAAACTATCTTTTTGTTTATTGTTATAAAATGAGTGAGCAGCAGAACCCGGGCAAAAAGCAACTTCCTGGCCGTGGCATTAAGTGGCAGCGCATCGGAGATGTACCTTGTGTCGAGTATGAATCTCAATGCCGACACAGTACCAGAGATGCCCTGTTTGGAAAACGAGTTACCAAAAGACAGTAAGTGCATAACATGAACTTGTCAGATTTCATTTACTAATAATCAGGAAGAGCAGGTAGTATTGACAGGGGTTGCTCCCCGCCTCAGATTATGGAATAAGTCCAAAACCTTGTAATTTAAAATCATTGTATTTATACTGTGCATAACTTTTATTTTGACATGGAAGCACTTGGCTTCAACAATCTATCATTAACTCCAAATGTCATTTACAAGAACTATGGGAGTTATTCCCACTAAATGGGAGTGATCTCTTATGCTGTGGGGGGTGATTCCCCCCACTCCCCTTTAATTTTAATAATTGTTCATTAAATAAATGTTTGAGAGTGCCAATACTAAGAGCATGTCTATGCATTAGTATAGATCTATCAGTTTAATTAAGAGAATAGTACAGAAATTTTCATGTCTGACTGGTCATTCTCAATGCTTGTCTTATGCTGCTGTCTTTCTTGATAGTCATGAAGGCTGTCATGAATTTTCTCTTGGATATTGATTTTTTTTGTATAATTGCTAACTATCATGTCTGAAAATATTTTATTGCCACCATGAAATAATTATTTATATATATATGGCTATATATAGGTATTACATGTGTATGATTAGATGAACAAAGACTAAAATAAAACAGTTGTCCATAGAAAACTATAAAACAAGTAAATGCCATAGCATGAAGACCAATTCTTGCTATGCAGACAAATATTTTAAAAGCTATGGTACTGTTAACTTGTTTGAAGACATTAAAAAAAATCAATCTAGGCATCAAAAAGAAGTTTTTACTTTGACTGGACTTGTCACTCTGCCATTCATAATAAAATTAGCTAGCTACACTATTTTGAAATTAGTTGCACCATTTTGAAATTAACCAATGTATCATATTTGTTGTCATATAGCTACTTCTATGTATCATGTGTAAAGAATAACATGTGAGCACTTTGCAATGGAGAAAAACAAAACTATTTAATAAAAGACATTCGGAGAGTTGCCCCAATTTTCTTTTACCTGGGTTGACATCCCATCTGCTGTATAATTGTATATGTCCACTAACAAATTGATTTTCAAAATCCTTCATAATCAACCGACTAAAACTTATAAGTAGTATCACCACCTAATTTGACAATGATCTATCAGAAACTCTAGTCACAGCATCAATGTTTGTGGAACATTGATTTTTTAAAACTAAATTTTTCTGGGACCTGAAAAACACACCCCAATTTTGCTGAATTAAAAAAATTGAGCCTCCATCATTTTTTTTCAGAGCTGATACATCATGACTAAGACATGCCCATGCAAGTGCTGTAGTCAACATTTGATTCTGCAAGGTTTTGATGCCCGTAATGGAGTGCTGGGGAGTCAGCCATGGTTGTTGACCGCTTATAGTTCCCTGCAGTCAATGCTAGCTAGTTTGAGGCAACAATAGCTTAGGTTAAATTAATTACCAATATTTATTTATTTAATCAGTGGCACCTTAGATGCACCACAGATTTACTACGTCAATTCAGGCCAGCAATTTGCATTAATTTTTTCTGCAAATTTACCCTTTTTCAGTGAGAGAGAGACCCCTATGATCAAATCATAGGGGCCTCTCAATTAACTGTTTTTCTTGTGAATGTAAATTGCATGCAGATCCTGCGTGTGTGGGATTAACAAGGACATCATTGAGTGCATGTGTAGGGAGGGAAGGAAAGCTGTGAAAGTATCTTTGCTGTAGGCATTGGAGTGGTGTCTGGTGGGTTGGTGGAAGTCGGTTACAGCTTCTGCTGGCATTCGATCGTCAGCTTGCTGCTGTCAGAACAATCGCCAAGAGGTTGTCAGAGGTGTCTGACGAGCAATATTGAGTATCTCACCTCTGCAGCCCCCCACTTAATAGGGCAACAAAAAAAACACTGAAAAGACAGTCAACAATTGCACATGACTGTATCCAATAGGCCACTTTTTCCAGGAGACAGCTACAACAAGCTTGCCAGAGCACAACGCATGAAACATAAGTGATTGTGTTAAGTGTCTGAAATGGAAACTAGGATTAACACTTGGGTGAACAATTGGGTGAGCCTTTGGGTGTAGGTTTGGGTCTTCCCACAATCAACAAAGATAATACCTCTGTGTTGTCCAAATATTTTCTGGGACTAAGGAAATGAGACACTTGGAAAAGTGCCATAACCCCAAAGTTAATATTTAGGTATTAAGCCCGTTGTTCTTATGGATGAACTTTACTATAAAAACTTGATTGATGTAAGTGCTAGGTGTTGGAAATTTATACAAACAAATCTCAAAGCACCTTACTGTGAAATTTAATTTTCTTTACTTATCTTTCAATGTCAATGGTACAGCAAACTGTCCAGACAAAAACCATCAAGCAATAAAAACCCATGACTATTTAGTAAACAACACTAATAGATTCAAGGCTCACCCTTGGTCTTCTCTGTAGTTGCTGGACCAGCTGTTAACTAGTAGCAACAAGCTGCTAAAACGGTGCAGCAAGAGTAGCTGCTTTTGATGGATCTAACAACCTATAACAATAAAGACACATGGTGAGAGAAAACAAACAAAGTGTAAGTCCCATTACAACATGATAGATGAAATGAATATGTTTGGAATATTCAACACTTTTCCAAGCTACTTCCTTTAGCTACCTGCTGAAACTAATTTGGGGTTCATATAGCACACCACACACAATTCACTACCCAGTTTGTTGGGGGGGGGGGGGAGTGATTGTCTTGACAAACAATTCTCAATGAGGTTTAAATATCCTAAAAATTTAGGCTCTTCTAAACCAGATTGATTAATTTTTATTATTGAACACAAGTAGCACAAATTATGTATGTTCACAGCCTATTGATATTACTGAATTTATTTCCAATTTGCACAACACTAATGATATTTCAATTTTAAATAGTTGCTTTTTTTCCTTTTTGGAGCAAGGCCTTCCCTTTCAACCTTGTTGCTGTGTAGATAGCAAGTAGTCAACTTGGGTCAGGGTGGCTGTGTTTGACAGGAAGCACTGGTAGTTTCCAAATTGACTTCCAATTTGTCACAGCTTTGATTGCTGATTCTTTTCATGCTAATTTGGAAGCTATTAAACAGACATCCTCACTTAATGGAGGCAGGCAGGCAATTGCTTGTCTCTTTTCTGTTCCAGTTCCTCAACCTGTGTATACATACTAGCTGTTCTCAATATCAGCTCATGCACATGGTAGCGCTGGCCTCTAACAGCTGTGTTGCTTCCCATTGTTTTGTGGTGTTGCTGAAGGGGCTGCAAAGGTGAGAGATGTCTACAAGGTTCCCTGTCTGCATGTAGCCTCCACCACTACTTAATATAGCTAGGTCAAGTGCATGGTAGTTCTTGGACATTCTCATTTTACTAACACTTCCAAACCAGAAAACACACCCCCATCTGGCAAATATTTTCTTATTTTTCAATTGGTTTCCATGAGGCCACTGCACACTTTTTGTTAATTTAAACCTGTTGCAATCCTGGAACATCTCATTCCAGTCACTTTCAATGCTGAATCATGGTCTATATCACTTCATCAGAGATGATGGCTTTGATTTTTTGAATTCAGAGCTAGATACGTAGAGAGGATCTAATTTGATTTTTTTTTTCAGAGATGGAGTAACACATGGAAAAATAGTCTTCTGTCCCATGGCCTCTTCATACTCACAGTCTTCAGAGCAATCTAGTATCATCTCTTCACCTACAACCCTGGAAGATATTTCCTCCACATCACCTTTCAACTCTAGCAAAGGAAAATACATTTGTACCTCTTCAATACACAAAACAGCAGTCTCTGACTCTGAAGACTGTGTTGTGGTGGATTCTGATGAAGTTCCTTCCAATACTCAAAATAAATCTGGAGCTAATAAGCTTGTCATTTCCACAACCATCCCAAAGCATTTATCTTCAGCATCTGTGTCTCTGAAAACTTTAGTGCAAGTTATGTTGGAGTATAATGGCCACAAAAGAGGACTGGACACCATGTGGAAGCATATGGGGGTGGAGACCAACACAGGGCACTGCCTGTACCCTGAAGAAGCCCTGTTTCTCATGCAAGCAGTGAGTAGTATGCATAGCAATATACCCAGTTAGCCTACAAATGGCATTTACTGCATGTACTTGAGTTTAATGATTATATTTATTAAAATTGTTTCACATTGCTTACAAGATTGTTGCTGTTGTTCTAGTGATAGATATCAAATAATAAAAGCATACCAGTGAGTAGATATTTTGCTGTTCAAAAATTATAATGGTTTTAAGATGATAAAGGCTTTGCCAATATTTTGTTAGACCAGTGTGTTATCAATTATTTGATACGTATGATTTGTAATGGAGATTAAGTTCTCTCACACAGCTTTTTATAAAAGAATCAAACTGCTGCTTGAATTGCTGTTTGCTGTCCAGAATAGCACTGTGTAGGAGTTTTGGCATTCAATTTATGGGTTTACATTAGAGCTACATTAAATTTTTGCAATCTCAACTCATATCTCTGAAACTAGCTTTCCATGAATTCTACTTCCCTAAATAAGAGGTAGATATACAATTAATGATCCCACAGTTTCTGAACTCAGGGCATTTAAGAAACAATGGTCCATGTCTGTATTGGACAAGCAACTAACTAGTCCTTTGCACAAAAGCAACCCAGCAAACCATATTTTTTCAACAAACTGCGCATTTTAGTTCTATCCGGTGCTGTTTCATTGAACCAGAAAGTAAGATTTACTGTGATTAGCTACCAACCAACACTATCTTACCTGGTCAAACCCTTGTTGGACTGAACAAATTGTTTGGTTTACTGAAGTGTATATCAGGATGAAGCAATCTTGTCTGGTTCTACCCTCAGTAAACCAAACAAAACGTTTGGCTTACAGTAGTGATGCATCCTGTGTACAAACAGAACAGTAGGGCGGAATTTTCCAATCAAGTGGGGCATAGTTTGGCTGGTAAATCCAAGAAAAACAATCCAATTTCTGGTTTATTGGAGTATGTATTTAGACAACCCACTTGTAATTGAATTTCTGTAATCTGAAAGACCAAATTTGCATATCGTCTGGTTTAGTGAGGGTTTTCTATATTCATTGATCAAATAATTTCAAAGCGCTTTAGTGAGGGCTTACTATATTAGTGGGGGCTCACTATATTCATTGATCAAATAATTTCAGAGCAATTTAGTTCGGGATTACTATATTCAGTGAAGGCTTACTAAATTCATTGATCAAATAATTTCAGAGCAATTAAGTGAAGGTTTTCTATATGCATTCATCAAATAATATCAGAGCAATTTAGTGAGGGTTTACTGTATTTATTGATCAAATAATTTCAGAGCAATTAAGTGAAGGTTTTCTATATGCATTCATTAAATAATATCAGAGCAATTTAGTGAGGGCTTACTGTATTCATTGATTAAATAATTTCAGAGTGATTTAGTGAGATTGTACTATATTCAGTGAATGCTTACTATTTTAGTGAGGGTTTACTATATTCATTGATCAAATAATTTCAGAGCGATTTCCGGGCCCTGTGCCCCAACAACCGAGTATTGAGCGTGGTACACGCATTGACCTTGACAAACACGCCGTATGCCGTGTTTCGTGTCTACAGCAAGCTGTGCGGAGCGGCTCTGAAGCCGGTCAGACATCAGCCTCATGTGGGCATTACGAGTAAGTTGTGCCTCCTGCGCATTAAAAAAAATCTATTTTGTGTAGCTAGTTTGTTGGTATTGTCACTAGATTGAAAATGTGTTTTGATTCATTCTCATTTGAGATTTTGCTTTGATGCACTTATGTAGATGATGTCATGTTGTTGATTCTTCTCTTGTTGTTTTCAAAGCATTTAAATTTTGTTACCCAGTTTGACATTAATAGTAGTAGGAATCTTAATCGTATTTTCATGTAGCTATGCAGCTTTGGAGAAAAAATACAGGAAACAAATGAAACTGTTTCAATTAAGGAAGTATCTATTTCTGACTGGTTTTCAGGCTATGAGAAGAAAATCAAGTTGGACCAACACAACAAATTCAAGAAGAAAAAAACTACTGTTCCTATACAAGATGAGATTTCTGCAATACAAGTTCCTACTTCTCCCAGTGATGGTATCAAGAGCAGTGAACCTCCCTGCAACTCCAATGCTCCCAACACTGCTGAAATATCAAATTTTGTATCAACTGCTAAATCTAATGACCAAAAGGATGACATTGACATGGAAATGGTAGCCTTCTACAGCTGCATTGAAGAAGAAATTAAGAAAGAGATTGACACTCCTATTGAGGACACCACCGAACTAAAGGATGTGATAGAAGATGCTGTTGAAGAAAATGACTTTGTTGTCACTGATGATATGGTGAAAGACTATGATAAAAGCAAGCTGCTTATTCTGAGGGACTTACCATCAATGAATCCAAGAACAGGAGAGTGTAGAATCAAAGCTGCTACAAGTTTCCTACCAAGCGGTTTGAAAGTTCTCACAGAAGACTATGTGGTATTGGTAGACGAAATTTATAAATACAGCAAAAAAGCAATGAGAGCAAACGAAAATTGGAAACAGAATACATATAATTTAGCAAACTCTGCTAAGAGGAGTAATCCAGAGCCCACCATTGACGCTGAACCCATTGATTGCAACAGTGATAGCTCTGAGATATTGGACAGTGACACTGAAACTAGTAGCTCAAGTGATAGCGAAAGTGTGAGCTCCCTCTCTGACTCAGAGGATGTGTGCTATCAAGGTTGGTACACTGATTGGGACAACGTCATCTACATGAAGCGAGTCATGGCAGCATCGGACAATGTAACATACGATGCTGGTAAACGGGACCTGGATGAGCCTGACGAAAGAAGTGACAAGTGTGTAAAACATGCTCGGTGTGGAGCGTCTCCTCCTTCTGTTCCCCTTATACATGATCAGAATCTTTTGCAGCATCAAAGCAGAGGTGCAACTCCTGTGGCTCAAATGGAATCTTTGAATCAGGGTCTAACAATTGGCATCTCTACAGCTCCATTTGATGATGGTGATAGCAATACTGACACCACTACAGACCGTAGTTCTTTTAGTACCCATGACCAGCCTGTGGTGCCAGATTTGGAGGTTGTGCGCACTGGAAATGAGAACATAGTGAGAGAGGATTTAGCATTGTCAGAGACTGATTCAAGTAGTGCTAGTAGTACTAGTAGTAGTTCAGGATCGAGTTCGAGTGATTCTGAGGATAGTAGCTCTGTTGCGGAGGACACAGTTAAAAGAGAAAAAGACAGCTCACTGGACCGTGATGAACCTGCAGATGCACATGGTGAAAAAGAAGAATTTATTGGACACACAATTGACCAAATTGTTGATGACCCTGACAAAATGGCAGACAGCAATGATGAAAATGAAAGTCCTAAAAAGGTGAGCTGGGAGAACCCTGTTTGTGACTTCCTCAATATCCTTGGACAATCTCTGAAAATCAACAGTTTTAACACCGCAGAAGAATCACCCAAGACTAAGTTGTTATCCAAAGAAGAACCTGCTCTACAGGCAGTGGTAAATGGAGGTCATGAATGTGATGAAGAGAAAAATTCTTCCACTGTTAGTTCTGTTATTAATCTGATTTATGCAGTTAGAAAAGGTACAGAAATAGGCGATGGCTTTACAAACACTGCTAAGTTTATGAAACAGGAAGTGGATGAAGATATTCGCGTTACAGAGCAATACAAGCATAGCCGTTACATTTCTTCAAATAATGCTGGAGTTTTAGGTGATGAATCTGTTGGAGAATTTTCTCATACTAGAACATCTTATAATTCATTAAACACATTTGAAAAACGACCTGTATACGTTACTACAACAGAGATGGAGGCAGATAACAATGATGACTTGCGATTGACTCTGCCTGAGCGTGGACACAGCAGAGGAAATCTTACCATGAATAAACGGAGTGTCCATGGCCCCCTGCAGGTAACGATCTCAAATGTGATGCGACCTAGCGGAAATGACCAAAACTTGATAGGCTCTGAAGGTGCAGCTGTGCGGTGTGTACACAGTGCGCCCAATGGCGAGTTGCGTGTGAGCCTGGGATGTGCATCAACCTCAAACGATTGTAGCTTCAACACTCGAACAAAAGATATCCAACAGTCGACCGTAGTTGAGCGCAGTAAATTGACCAGTGATATTGCTCTCCTAGAAAGACTTGGTGAACAGATTCCTTCAGGCATGCAGCAAAAAAGTGACGCGGGCAACACCTGGAAACCAAGCTCTGGTTTTGGTTCTCCTTCTCACGTAAATAAATGTGAGATAGCTGTACCAAATACTAGTATGTGTTGGAAACCTAACGATCTCAGGAGAGAAAGAACGGATGCTAGCGTTGAATCAGATAATTTCATTTCTGAGGCTTGTAAAAATCCTGACAGCTCTGAAACCACGGATATTGATGTTAATTACCATGAAATTACTACCTATAGGGGTGGTATCTTTAGAGGCAGAATTTCTCACACTGGATCGCCTGGCCAGAGCAACAAACCTAGATTTTGTTCTCCACAAGGAAAACATAGAGAAAAGCCAATTGCCAACAGTAAATTTTGTGATTCATTTGAAAAGGGTGAATTTCAAGGCTGTTTAGGAACTAGTGAGGTAAGGGACTCTCTTGGTATTCCTAATTCTGAAATCTCGAGAGAAAGTTTCTGCGAGAAGCAAGAAGCCCCTACCCAAGTGGCTCACTGTAATAAATTGGGTGACAGATATAAAAGTTCAGTTGAAGCGAAAAACAGTTACATATTCACTCATCCATGTTCTGGTAATGCATTCCCTGAATATAAAAGAGGTGACGACTCTCGACCCTTCCTAAATCAAAACACTGACTACTGGAGAGGAAACCATAATGAGGGCAGCTGTAGGACCAACCAAAGGCAAGATATAAGAGATTCAAATAGAGATAACAGCTTCGGTGAATGTGAACCTAGAGCCAACCCCCAGGCTGACCGCAACAACAGCTGGCAGAGCTGCAACGAAGCCCAGTCATTCAACCAGTACATTTCTAGAGGACGAGGACAGGCTAATGGGATGCAACAAGACAGCTGGAGAGACCCGCCTGATTGCGGTAGAGGATCGGCCCCAAAAAGAGGCGAGGATGGGCCATGGAACAACAGTGGAAGAGGCATTAAAAATAATGAGGAGGGAGGAAGTGCACATAACATTAGTGCAGAAATTCTTCACTGTAGCTGGAAAGGAGGGGTTCCTAGAGGAAGAGGAATGGATAATTTTCCCGGAGGAAGAGGGGACAATTTTCCCAAAGTAAGAGTTGATAATTTTCACAGAGGAAGAGGAGGAGATAATTTTCTCAGCGGAAGAGGAGGGGATAATTTTCACAGAGGAAGAGGAGGGGATAATTTTCACAGAGGAAGAGGAGGGGATAATTTTCACAGAGGAAGAGGAGGGGATAATTTTCACAGAGGAAGAGGAGGGGATAATTTTCACATAGGAAGAGTAGAGGATAATTTTCACAGAGGAAGAGGAAGGAATAGTTTTCCCACTGGAAGAGAAGGGAATAGTTTTCCCGTTGAAAGTGGTGGACATAATAGTCCCAGAGCGAGAGGCGGAGATTATTCTCACAGAGGAAGAGGAGGGGATAATTGTTACATGGAAAGAGGAAGGGATAAATTTTCTAGAGGAAGAGGAGGGAATACATACATTGAGAGTAAAGGATGCCTGAATAACAGTAGCTCAAGTAACAGTAAAGGGAGAGATAGAGGTCGCGGAAACGCTCGTCAGCAGACGCGTCAGGGCCGATGGAACTACTGGCAGACCTTCAAAGCCCAGAAGAGCATGCTGGACGAGGTGAGGAAAACGTCAATCTGACGCTGGTTGCCAGGAAATAAACTCTTCATAAATTAGTTAGTTACTTACCTGCGCTATTGTAACACGTGACGTAGGGATCCCTGAAAAGTTATACTCTGAATAAGTCAAGAAATGTAGGCTTTAATAAGCCCTACGCATGTTGTTGTGATATCTTTTATAAACAGGGTTCTGCTTCTGTCATTGGAAATTTCTTTCTTACCATGTTTCAGAGCATCGTGCACAACGTCAGCAGCTGGCACGAGTACAAGAGTGCCGTGCGTTCCAAGGAACTCGAGCGTAAACAACGACGACCGTCCGTAGCCGCCTTACTTACTGGGGACGTAAAGCCAATCACCACACCCAGCGAGGAACACGCGCCGACACTGGGTGCGTGTGTGACAGCTCTCCTTCAACCGGGGAGGGAAGTGGGGTGCATGCGACAAGTATTTAGACGTTCGAGAAGTAGTGGCTGTTCATAGAATGTACCGCAGCCTTGTAAAATTGCAGGACCACCTGCTTGTGAAGTCTTCCTCTTGTTAGCAAAACTCAAGACATGCTGTTTATCTGAAGGATTTTTGCTGGTAGCATTGCTTCCAATCATTGAATACTTGGCTCTATAAATGTGGAAACTGCCCTTTTTAGGGCACGGTTTCATGTTGGTTGTGAAAGATAACGTACTATTTTATCTTACTTCTTTGAATTTGCCTAATTAAATTTCATCCACTAACAAGACTCTAAAATGACATACAATTGAAAAAAGTGTGTATTACCTGATGCAGCACTGTTTCCTGGTTTGTCGTTCGGCGCAGGAAAGATGCTCACTCTAGCGCGCTAGAAGCCTTGTTACTCTAATCTAATCTGATCTCATTTCCTTTCCCCATCAGGCGCTGTGCTCGCTAAAGTTCGTGGCGAGTGCTCGACTAGCACCTCTTCCAGCAGCGGCGGTGGGGACCTGAGCGAGTGGCTGCAGCAGGAGGTGGCAGGAGCAGCTGCGCTCTACACTCCTTCGCACCTGCCACAGGTAGAGGAACTGGCCTCAGCGGCGCGGCCGATTCTAAGTAGCTACTTGTCTCAATTCTCTATTAAATTTAGGGCTATGTATTGCAATACTTGTGTGTCCTCCGGATGTACACTTTGAAATGTGATTTCAAGGCAGTTTCTTTATTTTTTTTCCCGGCAAATTGTAATTAAGTGTTATAAAAATGCCGTTGGTTTGAAAATTAATAAATTATAGATTTTTTTCTCATGATTTTGCCGAGTTGTTCTTCTGTTTCATTGTGCTACTACTAACTAATATGCAATGTTATGCGTTGTTATATGCACAGGCGCAAGGACGCATCCTCCAAGACAGTTGATGCTCACAGCAAGGCTCTCCTCACACTCCGCTCATGCACTCGCACACTGTACCAAATCATCAAGGATCCGGCCTGGAACCCGTTCACACACTTTGGCTAGAAAGCCTTGACACCCTAATTTAATCACACTCTGGGTCAAGAGTGAGGTCGAAGATCGGTGTCAGTAGCGGAGCTCCACAGCTTCTACTGGTTTACCCTTGCTGCAGCATAGTTGCTGGGCTCTCCTCCACCACATCAATTCAGTTTCTCCCCGAGCCCGCATAGGGTGGGAAAGCACATTAGGGTGG
>SDVV010029438.1:0-11814 GCA_016164225.1 Gammarus roeselii
AAACCGCGTAGCTGTAAATATTGTGTTGCGTTGCTGTCGGAGCTGAATTTGCCCGTGCAGCCACTGACCTTGTACTAATCTTGATGCTACCTGTACGCACTAGAGTGCGTATATATACTCTTCAAATTCAAAAGGATTGGAAGCGGAGGTCCGTTTCGTGTAAGCGTTTTTTCTTTTGCGCACCAGCGTGCGTCTGACATTGCCAAAATTTTCACTTTCTTTCTAACGTTAAAAGCGTTGTTTTGTACTTTCCTCGCACACCTAGGCGTGCGAGCCTATTGGAATCAATGATCATCGAGCCCTACGGGGTAGCCTATTATGACTCACGTTGAGGCTCTGGTGGAAATGAGGCCCAAATCAAATCCAATGAAGGAAGAGGCTGGAGTTCTAATCACAAGCATAACTATTAGTTTTCATCTTACAATACAACATCGTGAAGGTAATTGTCTGCAATCGACCATCATCTTATATACCGTATACGTATGGTTGTTCAGGCATCGGTCTGGTCTCCATATAATAACGGTGTCACGCACCCATCTGACCTTGAGGGTCCAAGGGACCATTAAGAAGGCCGGGATGGGGGTGGCAGTGAGGCAAACAGGGGAGCAGTACAACTGCGGGCCATACTTTGGCTAAGAATGGATCAAGGTTGTTCTTGGAAATCGATTGACATCATTTTGATTGACGTGCGCTGGCCATTGATCTCATTAAATTGCCAATAATTTTGTGATCTACTAAACATCAAGCCGGCGTTCATCGTTATGACGTCCGAGTTTTCATATATCAGAAGTATATAGCACACCTGTTCCTGTTGAAAACATCATGCGCAGGACGGTATGGAGAAGCTCAATGTTATGAAGGGGCTAAACGGCATGTATAGAGAGGCTAAATGGTCAGTAGGGGCTAAACATGAGGCCTGAACTGCCGTTCCTGCCAGCCCAATAAATGGCATGAAGACGCTAATTGCAGTGTCGGTACTGCGAACGTCGTTGAGTCAGTGGAATGATGTGGATTAAGAGTGGTATGAGAAGCACAGCTTGTGTGGGGAGAACTTCATTAAGACTAACCAAGATGTTGTGTAGGTGAAATATTGTTACACCATGAAGCACATTCTGATATTTGTTTTCCATAAAGACGTTCTTCGTGACGTAATCAGTGTTGGACCTTGACATTGAACTAAAGATAGCCATGTTAATGCCTGACTAACTGTTCATCTGTTGGGTTTAACTAACCTGCAATCTGTTGAAACGATTTGTCTCTCAATATTCTACACGAAAATTTTGCTACTAAGGAAATAAATATGTAAATGTCTATGTATGGTACTATATTTGTAGTCTTCATGGGCGACCATTTGTTTATAGATAGAAGAATTTAAACAAGGGAAAATCGGATGTGAAAAATCAACGGGTTTGCTATACGAGGTATAGTTCTTTGTTAGTCCAACTGTTTGGCAACATTTAATCTCATCTTGTGATTCAACGATAATCAATTTTAGTGAAAAAATTATACTGCATCGAAGAATGGCAAATAAAAATAGAGCCTGCAGTTACACATTTTATTCGAGATGCTTAAGAAAATGTGCGTTTTTAATATGCGTCATAAAAGAGTAAGTAAATATTCTTCCACGTATATGACGGTCTTCCGACGACACTTGGTGAGGGAAAACATATAACCGCCATGCAATGCTAGCTGGTAACGTCATATGCATATGATATTTATTATCCACGCGTTTCAGACTTTTTCCAATTCGGTAATTGAAATCCGGATTAGAGGGTGACTGACCTCTAATCCTAAACCGAAATTATACATTTTTCAAAACCGGTTCAATCCCCGAATAATATTCTCAGTGCGTTCCCAACCTAGAATTTGCACTGCTAACGCTTGTCTGTGTTGAGCGCAATCAACAACACTGTCCTGGTAACGGTTGTCGCCCTCCCCAACATACACCAGTAATGAGTGCAGCCAATAGCACTGTACTGAGAAGAGGTCTTTGTCCTCTCTACTAAACGCCGGGAATGAGCGCAGTCGACAGCACTGTCCAGATAAGCAGTATTTTTCATACATTTGTCGGTGCTGAGCGCAGCCGACCGCACAGTCTTTGCCATCAAATGCAACCTACAAAGCTAACTCACTGACCTAACCTACCGGAAAAAGGTAATCACTGCCTGAAAACGTACCGAACAACGCGAAGCAGTGTTAAATCAAAATATCGATGCCGGCGGGGTAGTCTCTCCAACCCATAATGCAACGAGTTTAGACTTTTTCCGTTCCTGTACGCAGCAGCATGGTTATGTACCACAACTGAAACGCTTACGTGATCAACTCTAGTAAAGTCATTGTGCTTGCGATGATCTTCGTGCTCTACTGGTGAGCCTGCGCTGATTCGAGCTCGGGCCGAGATAAGCCCCTAATCTTGAATCTTAAGTCTTGCTATCAGATCTCTGTTCTCTTGAGCACACGCTGGTGCTGCACGTAGCCGGCAACACTGATAACCAACATATATTTATCTTCAAGAACAAGTAACTGTACTGGGCGCTGTCAACAGCACTGTAATGATCAACATATATTTCTCCTCCCTAACAAACGCCGGTGCTGAGCGAAGTTGATAGCAGTTCTTTATCCTCTCTAACACACGCCGGTGCCGAGCGCAACCGACAACATCTTCATCGCCAACAGATGTTAGTCCTCCCTAACGCAAACCGGTGCCGAGCGCAGCCGCCAGCACTGACCTGTCCAACTGATCTTCGCCCTCGCCAACTGACGCCAAGAGTTGCAATAAAGCCAAAATCTATTAGCACAAGTTCACAATGGAAGCTGGAGACCAACATTGCTGCCATGGGGATAGGTAACATGAAGCTCACATCTCTCGGTTTTCTGACTAGGACCTCATTATCTTAACAGCTGAATTATACAAACTACAGTAGCCGCATGGCGAAGGTTAACAGTCCGACATGAGCGGGCGCACCGCAGAGAACTTGATTTATCAAATATTCACAACAATGTCGTGACCGCTGGATATGCAAGAACAACGAATTCAGTCATTTGTTCTTAAGTATTTTTCACGCGTGTTGAAGTATTCACCAACTGTTTTGTTTTCCGAGAAACTAACTTTTTTAATGTCACATCATTAATAATAACGCCGAATTTATACAATAGTATCTCACTATGTTGCAAAATACAGTATCGTATAAAATATTGGGGTGAACCACTGTAACAATATTCCTTCAAGTCTGAGTATTCTTCGCCGTGAGAGGGAAAGAGAAGGGCTCTTCTTTCTTTAGCAAATCACACTCTGGGTGTGGCTGAGGACTGTAAAATATCCTAGTCGGAACTGCTGTAAAACCCGCATAGGTTCATGATGCTACCACGTTAATACCATCACTGTGTTTTTAGAGGACACGAACCTGATGCAGTCTGAATAAAAACATTTCAGTACCATAAAACAGAGATTATTTCACGATGGCCAAGTAGAATTTGAACGTCACATCCATGAAAATTCCCTCAACGTTTCGGCAGAAGTTACGGACGATGACTACGCATGGTCGTGAATATAAGCATTAGGAATAATAATGTTGACTGAACTACAGGAGAAAGAAGATAGCTTACAGATATTCGATGTTTAACCATGCGGAATGGATTCGAAACAATCAAATCGGATGGAATTTGAAGGTTTCTCAAAGAATCGAACACATTATATTTATTCCGTCTCCTAGTCTGTACGTTGAGGCTTTGGTGGAAATGTGGTCCAAATCAAATAAAAAAACCTAGTCTGTTCATGTAATGCAATGCATCTGATGGGCAGGAGGAGGCTACGTTGGGCCAAACGAGGTCAAATGAAATTATAATTCATTAACAAGTTAACCATTTGAACCCTAGTGCATCAGATATAAATTAGAGCATATTTTGGTAATATTTAGGTACAAATGCTTGACTAAAGTAGAAGTTCTTTGTTGTGTTCAAACTCATTCATAATGGGACGCAACTAGATGAACACCACAAAGCGCACACTATTTTAAATGAAAGGTTTGAGAGGCATGACCTGTTGACGTTCCTCTGAGGATTAAAACGTTGTTTAAATTAGAACGGGGATGGTGAAAAAGGTGGAGGACTAGATTCACGAAATCTGAGGTCGTTCGGGCACAAATTTGAGATAATTGATGGGAGATTGATGAAAAGAGTGATACAACGTGTGTGAGTGGACGTAGGCCTAGAGGAAGTCCGAAACCGACTCTAGGGAGGAGAGACATCAATGTGGAGGTAGCGAAAGAACGTGCAATGGATAGGTCTGTGTGGAGAATCATTGTGAATAGATGAGTTCCGATGCGGCCCTGCGTCGCTTTCCGCCCACTGCCTCGCCTTAAAAAAATGATGGTCTTGGGTGGGGGAGGACCAGACAATAATGATGCATGGGGGGGGGGTTGCAAGTTATTGAAAGCCGTCGGGCCCTGGTGCTGACACTGATCTTCGACATCCCTCCTGACCCTAAGTGTGTGTTGCGGAAAATTATCACTGAAGATTTCATTCAATCCTCAATCTTAAACCAATTTTCTTTCGCTACTGTACATGTGTCGCTTCGTTAAGCCAATTAGCTGCCGAGTACATAGGTCACTTCGTTGAGGTCAAATGGCTGGCGGGTACATGTATCGCTTCGTTGATGTCGCTTCGTTGAGGCCTATTGGCTGGCGGGTACTTGTGCTGCTTTGTTGAAGTCAATTGGTTGGCGAGTACGTGTCGCTTTGTTGAAGTCAATTGGTTGGCGAGTACGTGCGTCACTTTGTTGAAGTCAATTGGTTGCCTTGTACGTGTGTCGCGTAGTTTACAAGTGTTTACAAGTGTAGGAAGATAACAATAGGGCTATTGGCCCAAACTAGTTTGCCTTTTGATAGCAAAGGGATTCGTTCTGGAGTAGAACGTCTAAGAGAGCTTCTTGTGCTATTTCTGTTTTTATTTATAACAACAGGAAAGGAAACGGCTCAGCTATTTGTCGATGATTTATGTAGAACTTATCGAGCCGCGACTTAAACGTTTCCATTGTATTGTTGTTTACAACCTCCGCTAGAAGTTTGTTCCATTCTTCGACAACTCTTTACGAAGGTGTTTTCACTGTTTGGGTCATGAACTTATCGTCTGCAAAATCAATCAGACGGTGGCCGGTGGCAGTGCATTCATCTGTTTCCCAATCAATGTCGGGGATATTGAAGTCGCCAAGCACAATACTGTATTGTGTTGTGGCAACATCGACGAGGGTGTTGTAAAGATCGATATCATCTGCAACCTTGCTTTTAGGGGGGCGATAGACGAGAGTGAGTGGACATTTCATATGTTTACCGACTACATGGATTGATACTATGTCGTGCATGTTGTTTGGAATGGTGACTTCTAATATTTCCAGAGTGTTTTTCACGAGAAAGAGCACTCCACCGCCCTCTCGGCCTTGTCTATCTTTGTGAAATAGTGAGTAACCGGGAAAAGTAAATTCGCCTAAATAATGCCTGGTGTTCAATTTCATCCACGATTCCGTGTTTGCTATTATGTCGATACTTTCATTCATTGCAAGGATACATAATTCTTCGATTTTGTCTCGGAGACTTCTAGCGCTCACGTAGTAACATTTGAGAGCACCGTTTGTAACATTGACTTGATGTGCTTGACTTATCTTGCTTCTGCTCTGTGGTTTTGTGTCGGAGCCAAGACTTTCGTTTTCGTTTGCACGGGCTGTACTGGCGGAGCTGCGACTACTGCCTCTAACTCGGACTGGATTGATAACAGGATTTTTTTTTGCTAGGACCTGTGGTGGTGTTTTGATGGGCACTTGTATTTCTTGTGTATCTCGTGTTGAGACGGGCGGGGGTCGCTGTGTCGTTTCGTCGGACAGTGCCGACGGAGTTGTTGGTATGATATTGTTTACGATTTTTTGACTTATTTTCATTGACAAGTCCAGTGCCGATGTTTATAAGGATGTTTTCGATGGTATCAAGTCCATACATGGTAATGCGAGCCGTGTTGGTGATTCTATTAAAGTTATAGTTCTTTGGGTCGAGCATCGAATCCCAATGATTCAAGAAAGAGATTTTCTGGGCTTTGCAGAAAGCTGCTAGGCGATTGTTAAGTAAAATCATCTTGCTTAACTTGTATCTACTTTGGTTCGGATGGGGCAGGATACCAGTGACATGGAGGTTTGCTTGAGAAGGTTTGATGTTGTTTAACATGGCTTCATATCTTTTCCATGTCGATTTCGTCAGCGACACGTATATAGCTCCGACTTGTATTATAATTTGCTGAGATGAATGTATCCTTTCCTTTACAATTGTGCCTTTAACCTCGTCAATTTTCAAATCAGCTGTATTCTCCCTTTTCGGTGATTTAATTTGAAGGAGGTGACATTGTAAAAACCAATCACAATAATTTTCTTTGTATTCTGAGAGTCCATTTAATCGGGCAATACATCAAATCGGTTACGTATATTGGGTTGAAAGTGGTGAGATTGTGGTCCTACGTGTGTTGCATTGTCACAGCATGGCTGCCTCCTACTAACTACAGTTGTGTAGAGTGCCTCGCTATCTTTTACTGAGTTTTCTCGGTTTGATACGATCGTTTGTCTCAGCGTCTGGAGTTGAAAGCTTCTTGGCGAATTTGGAGTCTGGGTGCACTTGGAGTTTTTCACTTCATTTTGGGTGGCCTCGACAGTTTCTTTGACTGCTGCTAATTCGCTGCTTATCAGATCTTTAAATTCGGGGAATTGTTTCAGCATGTTTTCCAGGTTTAATTCAACAGCTAATAATCGGGGATCCGTGTTGACTGTCTCTGTTATGGATAAGCCATTGGATGCGACTGTCTCTGTTTTGGATAAACCATCGAGGCGTGACTGATTTGTGCTTTCAGTTGTTTGGTTTCCTCTGCCGCTTGACAAAATTTACAGCACAATGTCTTGCATTCTCTATTTGAGGGACTGCTGCGCAAAGTCCTGGCAGAGCCAGAAGAATTTTTGCAATCCATTAGCTCGGGGCATACGAGGTGTGGCAGATGCCACATTCTAGCTTAGCCTGAACCATCTTGGACTGTTATAGAATTTACCGGTGGGAAAATGGACCGTTAGCTTGAGTTCTATTTTTTGTGATCTCTTGTAGACAACAGATATGAATGGAATACTATAATTAGATACGGGATGTGACGATTATGTCGACGATTCGTAAACGGAATTAAAACGGGAATAATACAAATGAGAGTCGGATGCGCGAATCGTCGTATGCGCGTTAGCGCAAGGTTACTTTCTATTGCGGGATATGGGTTGAATGCAAAGCTAAACTAATTCGTAGCTGCTCTCATTTGCTTCTCAATAAAGGAATGATATCATGATTCTGAGCACCAAACTTGTACCAGACATGATTGGCGGAGTATTCGAAGAGGACAAAAAAATAATTACATATCAATAAATGGGGTGTTATGAAGTCGTAGCACGATTCTAAGCTGCAAGATGTAAAGTGGTACGATACAATGATACTACCTGATACAAGATACTTGTGGTTTTGTTACAGAGAGCCGGCCACATTTGACAATGTTGAAAATCGTAATACCAGTAACATCTTGGGATACGGTTATAGACACACAGATAACACGTGCACAGTTAAGACATAGGAAAAACAAACTAGAGCGGTCTTCTAACAGGGCGGCATCCTAACAGATTTTCCCCAACAGTGCGGAAATGCGTTTTCAAATTATAATTATGCTGTGACTATACCAGTTTCATTCGAGATGTTCGAAATCAGTATACCCATACTCTTAATAACATTGATAAGGTACAAACAAGTAATATGAGCACACTGAAGTATAAATAACTAAGGAAATCGAACTAATAAACACATAGTAGAACACAATGGAACTGATGACACTGTTTTTTACTGGGTGGAAATAGTTTTTTTCCTGATGTTAATCTGAGTCAGTCTGATGGTGCCGACAGAGTAAGTCACATGTGGGATTAGTTCCTGGTCATCACAGCACATGAGCACAATATTCTCCTTTATCGCATAACACTCATAATACATACTCTTTATCGTCACTATAAGAAATATTTCGGCAATGAAGCAATATTGTAACAAGTGCTATTTAAATGCAAGATAAAATGTTTGAGTGCACACCATCGAGTTGAAACACTTAAGTAGACACGCATTGAAACACTACTTTTATAACCAGACAACCTGTTGCTTGAAAGAGTCTTCAAAAGAGACGCTTTTTTTGTTTTACGATGTCCAGAGTCACGTCCAGGATTGACGCGAGTATCCAGATCAGCTGTGATGGGGTGTGTCCAGGCAAGGCAGTCTCTAGAAGGCCTTGGTCCAGGTCAACTGAAAGGTGAGGGTGAAGGGCACGCGGGCTTCGTTGGCAAGGCAGAAGGGCTGCGCTTACAGCTTACATGGCTCGTGGTTCGTCGAGCGAGCGCAGCTACAGCAGGAATCGAAGTTCCTAAGGGTGTGATACTTTGCTCTGTGCTGAACCTTTCGAGTGCGATGAACTGATGTGCAGAGAGGGCGATGGAGTGATGTGCGGATAACGCAATGAACTGATGTGCAGAGAGGGCGATGGAGTGATGTGATATGAACGCAGTGAACTGATGTGCCGGAAAGGGCAGGAAGCGCGAGGCTCTTACCGCATTGTTTGCGGTAAGCAGTCACGAGTAGGGGTGAGGTTATTGGGTGTGTGGCTTACCGAGGCACAGAGAGTCTGCGGTTTGCTCGCTTCTCGACGGCAGAAAGGGAAGCCGGGCGGGGAGGCCAGTGAGGAAAGTTCTACCCTTACACTGTTTGAATAAAGTAAAGTGGGCCTGATTAGTTTATCAGACACATAAACACGGTGTTTAAATGTGGCACACTTTGTTGAATGGTCCGAAGAACAGTTTAAATCGGCTGATTTAGCCTTTGCCGTGTGTTGATGTTTAACACAGCAAATGAAGTGACCTCCTCTATTAAATAAAAGGCAGAGGAGGACTGGTTGACGCCGATTGGCCGGTGGTACAGGTGTCGCTTTGTCTGGCGGGTACATGTGTTGTTTTGTTGAAGTTAATTGTCTGCCCGGAACATGAGTCGCTTTGTTGAAGTAAATTGTCTGCCGAGAACATGTGTCTCTTTGTTGCTGTCAATTGGCTGCCGAGCACATGTGTCGCGTAGTTGAAGTCAATCGTCTGCCGGGAACATGTGTCGCTTTGTTAAATTCAATTGGCTGCCGAGCACATGAGTCGCGAAGTTGAAGTCAATTGTCTGCGTGAAACCTGGATCGCTTTGTTGAAGTCAATTGGCTGCGAGCACATGTGTTGCGTAGTTGACGTCAATTGTCAGCCGGGAACGTGTGTAGCTTTGTTGAAGTCAATTATCTGGAGGAACATGCGTCGTATTGTTGAAGGCAATTTGCTGGCGGGTATATGTGTCGTTTACTTTGACTGGCGGTACAGGTGTCGTTTCGTCAAAGTCAATTGGCTGACGTGTGCATGTGTCGCTTCGTTAAAGTCAATTGACTGACGCCTGCATGTATCGCTTCGCTGTAGTCAATTGACTTGCGGTTACACGTTGCCTTGCTCAATTGATATCCATGAGGCCGGCAGGTACTTGTGGCCTTGCCTCCCGTCGGTCATAAATCTATATACAGCGGAACGCGGTTACAAATCAGGCCTGTAGGTCTGCGAAAGCTGTGATTTTCTGCTCTGAGCCTTATTAATGAACACTTGGAGCAGCCTGGATCCAGGCTCGGTAAATCACTGCAAGCGAAGTGTGCAGGTTTAAGCCCAGTGACCTTTGAAGTTCGTCTTCCAAGAAAGCGGTGACGAAGCAAATTAGGATATAATTCATTGTGTTGAGGTATGATAACACTACAACGTAATGCTTAAATTATTCTATAATTATTTTAATTCAATAAAAATCAATATACTAAAGCAGAAAATCATTGTTCTATATGAATTCACGTAATCATCAAAGGAACAGCAAGTCTACGAACATTCAAATTCAATTAGTTAACTTGACAGGTATATCCACTATGATTGATATAATATTGGGTGACAAAGTATTTATTCATGTGCAATAATGGAAGTCCTAGCAATTATCTTACTTTATTTTCAAATTGAACCAAAAAATAAATCCTAGGATTTCTTTAAAACTATCAACCCCACATCATTATTGTAGAAATTTATTGGATATATTAATTTTTTTACGGTATGAGTATAAAACATTTGTATCGTTAATCCCTTCTGGTCTACGTTGTCTGCCCAACTTTGTCTAATTTTTGTACTCTGCTGACAAATCTTTCGTTGTGTGCCCGCGATTTTACTTGTCTGACCATCCGCTGAGTCTTGTTTGACTAGCCTTACACTTTACTTGTCGGATTAGGCCGTACACTTAGTCTTGTCTAACCAGCCTTAGACTTTGTTTTGCCAGAACAATATTAAATTAGTCCTGTCTAACCAGTCCTACACTAAGTCTTGTATGACCAGCCTTACACGCAATCTTGAATGATCAGCCTTACACTTAATGCTGTCTGACCAGCCTTGCACTTAATCTTGTCTGATCAGCCTTTCACTTGATGTTGTCTGACCAGCCTTGCACTTGAACTTGTCTGACCAGCCTCGCAAATAATTTTGTCTCACCAGCCCTGCACTAAATCTTGTCTGACCAGCCTCGCAATTAATCTTGTCTGACCAGCCCTGCACTAAATCTTGTCTGACCAGCCTTGAACTTAATCTTGTCTGACCAGCCTTTCACTCAATGTTGTCTGACCAGCCTAGCACTTGAACTTGTCTGACCAGCCTCGCAATTAATCTTGTCTGACCAGCCTTGCACTAAATCTTGTATGACCAGCCTTTCACTGAGTGTTGTCTGACCAGCCTTACACTTAATCTTGTCTGACCAGCCTTGCACTTAATCTTGTCTGACCAGCCTTGCACTTAATCTTGTCTAACCAGCTTACACTGTCTTGTCTGACCAGTCTTCATGCACTTAGTCTTGTCTGACCAGTTTTGGAGTTAGTCTTGTCTGACAAGTCTTGCACTTAGTCTTGTCTGACCAGTCTTGCACTTAGTCTTGTCTGACAAGGCTTACACTTAGTCGTGCCTATTCAGATATGCTCCTGCTTCACAATTTTTTTTGTGAAGTCTTCCGCCCCATCACATCTTGGCTATCCCATGGATGTTCTTTTTGTTTGTTCTCTAAACCGAATAATCTTCATGCCATGACTCACTCGATGGGTCTGATCCTCTCTGAAAACTTGAAACTTTTATTTCGCGCCCCGATGGAAGGTAGCACGGGCGACAGTGAATTGGCTCCAGCAATTTGTGGCGTGGCTGTTCATTGATAGACTGGAGAAATGAACAAAGAATGCAATGCAGTGAGAAAAGTTACATAGAGAAATAATTTTTCGAGTGATAATTATTGCCTTAGAAGACCACACGAGTATTGAAGAAGTATCTCATGTTTCATTGGTTGATGCGAATGGAACATTCATAAAAAACAGAAAAAACAAAACAACAACACAATTTTGGTTGTCTTTATTTGTTGTAGGAACAAAAGCTGGTTTACTTAGCGTAATGATTTCAAGTTATTATATTTTATTACTTCAATTCATTTCGACTTAAATTCGATTATTTGCACCATTTTAACTTTCTAAATTATTGCAAATACCGAATATGGTTGTCAGATAAGAAAAATACCAAACTAAATTGCGACAAGCTGTTTTGTTTCCCCAACAAAATCGATAGCAAAATCAAACAATGATGCACACAAGCCAGCATTTTACTGTGAATGAGTAGTCGGATATTTGTTTTTGCCTGAAACATAA
>SDVV010029439.1:0-11813 GCA_016164225.1 Gammarus roeselii
TAAAGGGTCCGGCCGGTAGCCCCTCAACTTACACTCTGGGTCCCGAATGTACCGAGGAACCGTCGTCAGCAGCAGGGCCCGACAGTTTTCACTGGTTTACCCCCGCCGCGTCATAATGGCTGGGCCCCCCCCGCCCAGGACCATCCCGGCAGCGGGATGCCAAGGGCGGGAAAGCACATCAGAGCAGCGTCAAAATCAATCATTCACAACCATTCTCCACTCACGCCTGTTCATTGCACGCTCTCTCGCCACCTCCACATTCATGTCTCTTCGTCCCAACGCCTGCTTCCGACCATCCATCCATCCAAACTTCGGTCTACCTCTAGGCCTGCGACCACTCGCCTCCGCATTCATCGCCCTTTTCACCAATCTCCCTTCAATCTCCCTTCAACGCAAATGTGGAGGAATTAGATAAACCATAATTAGGGGTGTCAAGAACGCAAATGGGAAGGAATTAGATAGGCCATAATTAGGGGTGCCAAGAATGCAAATGTGAAGGATTTAGATACAGGATGACTAGATCTTTGAACCTATTATCGAATGTAATTGTTATGAAGTATGTTATTTGTTAATGTTTCTGACTCAGGCGCTGTATTTCTCGGATATTGTAGTTATATGTTAAGACAAATTGATCTTGTGGTCAAGTGAGTTACTGATGGTACATAGAGATACCAAGAACGCAAGTTTTGAGAGACCACCCGGGAAGTTGAGAGTTGGTAGTCCGAATGATATGTATCTGTCAAATGTCACACAACGATTTCATTTCGAGATATATGGTCCTCTTGGAGAATAGTTTTCCACAAGGGAAATTTCAGTTTCCTTACGGTATCTGGTTGCTTTCATTTACGATTACTTGCGTAGGGATTATATAGATGTACGTTATTAGGTCTTGTCAACGCTATATATGATTGTTTTGGAATATTTCGCACGGTAGGAGGGCATGATATATCTTACTATGTTTGTTATTGAATGACTCATTTGAATAGAAGGCATTGTTTATACATGATATTTTATACTGCATGATTGATATTATTGATCAAATCCACACGCTTTATTCCAGTTTATGTATATATTTTTTCCGAGATTCGTCAGGATCCAATGTTAAGAAACGTTCTGGTCAATTGCTTATGGGGTCTGTAACCACATAAAGACAATTACTCAAGTGGGTCTCAATTTAGCAATGACAATTAGCGATTTTTATCTCTGGATATGCGGTCGTTACGAGTTTTATTCAGATGATTTTTTCTGTAGACAATGAAACAAGGTTTATTTATACATATATACTTACGGTTAAAGATACATATTTAGGTGAACAATTTTAGGGTTTTGACACAATATTCACGCATGTTTGAAAACATATTACTGGTGGACAATCGATCGTGGTCAATTATATATATTTATTTGATTTACATAGAATCATTTACATCGTTTTATTGGTTTCGTTACAGTTCTTTCCAATGCACATTTTTTCAAATGCCTATTAAGGTGGACAATGAAACAAATTTATTAATATAATTTATATATTTTGTATACATAAGAGCATGCAAAGATTATTTACATTTTATGAACATTTACAGGTTGTATCTTGTTGAGGTTCACGTACTTTCATCGTTTCATGCGAAAGTGTGTACGTAGTATTTCTGACTAAAGCTGCCAAAATTATGTCTGTGAGAACGCAAGTTTTTTTAAGAGTCGGCCGAGGTATTTGTTAGGATGTATGTTATTTGTTAGTGTGTCTGACTCAGGCGCTGCATTTCTCAGACATTGTAGTTATATGTTAAGACAAATTGATCTTGTGGTCAAGTTAGTGACTGATGGTACATAGAGATACCAAGAACGCAAGTTTTGAGAGACCACCCGGGAAGTTGAGAGTGGGTGGTCCGAATGATCTGTATCTGTCAAATGTCACACAAAGATTTTATCTCGAGATACATGGTCCTCTTGGAGAATAGTTTTTCCATACGGGAAATTTCAGTTTCCTTACGGTATCTGGTTGCTTTCATATACGATTGCTTACGTACGGATTATATAGATGTACGTTATTAGGTCTTGTCAACGCAATATATGATTGTTTTGGAATATTTCGCACGGTAGGAGGGCATGATATATTACTATGTTTGTTATTGAATGACTCATTTGAATAAAAGGCATTGTTTATACATGATATTTTATACTGCATGATTGATATTATTGATAAAATCCACTCGCTTTTTCCCAGTTAATGTATATATTTTTTCAGAGATGGTTGCAGTGGGGGTGTATTTGATCACTAACTGTTGCTCGTTATATATATCTATTCGATTCTGGTATGAATAGTGTTATAGCAAGTTTTCTGGTGAGGGTGCGCTTGAGGATAGTCACACGCAAATAGTTAGGAGAACTCCTGGAAACATTAGGTGAGATTGCCCTTACCTATTCTTTGTCTTATAAATTTGTATCCGTGTCACGTTTGCTACGTTGTGAGTGAAGGATTCGTTATATATTTATGTATGGATTATAATTTCTATATTTTTTATGTGGACATATATGTGTGTATTATTATCTAATTGTGGTATATTTGATTCATTTCGGAGGTGGTTTTGGTGGAGTTTTTAGCGGTGGGATGTTTGATTTAACCTTGACATTGAATATAGGCTATGTTTTGTTTTTTACATCTATTTAGTTCATATGTATATTATATCTATAGGAATAGTATGGTTTATTTGTTGGCAGTTTGCAGCCTTAGTCTGCGATCGACCCTGTATGGTACCAGCCTGAAGGTAGGATTGCAGGCAAGGTTCTGTGTTTCCCATCTATTTATTTCATATGTATATATTATCTATAGGAATAGTATGGCTTATTAGTCTGATTATTGACGAGATGAGGTATGTATTGTGGGATGATGCAGCACCTACGGTCGAGAATCTATCTACCCCATATTGCATTATCCAGTTTTGAATCAGTTATATCAGTCTTTCACTGACGCAGTTTCCAATAGCGTAAATACCTGAACGATATGGATTTTTTCTGTAAGTTAAAACACCATGTTATGTTTACTTAGTAATGATCGATTGATTTATGTTGAAATTTGTATTGTTTGCGGAACTTCGATCAGATATCTCATACCGTGTTAGATATTTTTTTTCTTAGGTTCGCATATTCCACACTATTTCAGGCATAATTGGTAGGTTGTTGCATCAGTGTGGTACTTTTTATATGTATATGCGACTTTCTGTTACGATTAAGCCAGGATTACTTTAACCCTTAGCGCTCCGTTGTACTTACCCCAGCAGTATCTCCTTCCATCGTTTTTTTTTGTTATCAAACATAGAGAAATCTGTATAATAAATACCTGACTGTTTTAATCTTTCAATAATAGTTTCAAGATGTAAATTTCTGCACGATAATCATAGGAATGTATGTTTAAGAAGTGTAAGTCCATGCTACATCTTTATGGAATTTTTTCCGTTATTGATTCCTAGCCAATGTATACTTTAACGTTTAGAAGACGATTTATTGGATGGAGCGGTCCTAGAGCATTTACGGTTTGGCTACCCTTCACCCGATGAGATATTTATCTACGATAGCTTAGGTAGCTGTTTACAACTTCAATTAGCTTAATATCTATCACATTTTCAACGTGGGACAAGAGGCGTTTTAGTGCATTTTCAATGCTAGTTCATTCGAGTTAAATTTAAGATATTGCAAACAATTTTTTGTAGATTTATTTGATATATTATTTTATTCCTAATAGATTTTGACACGTTTATACTTACATATATATACATGGGATATCATTTATACAAAAACATAAATTTTTCACACCGAAAATTCAACGTGAGCATCATGGTGGAACATGAGTAATGACTTCGACCTCCCTCTCTTGTGTTATTTTGATCCTTGGTACCAGTGCCAAGATATACGGGGATGGAGCAGGTCTCCGTATTCGTATCAAAGATATGGTGGACTATATGAATGAATTTGAGAGGCGACTGCTACAAAGTGATGATGGGTACGGATGTATGTACGCACCATGTTGATACAAGAATGCATGAACATTGATGCATCCAGCAAGATCTATAAATAATACTGATGAAAACCAATAAAATTATGAAAAATTCAAAAATTATTTTTTTTATATTATCCTAAAAACTCAAAGGATAAGCGATGAAATGCATACATTGTGTCAGACGGAGGTAACATCGAAATTGTTGAAGTCGGTAGGAGAATATATATCGAGGGGTGCAACGGTACCCATAAACCTATCTCAGGGTAAATGATGTATATGTGTGACAGAATGGTGAGATATAAATCAGAGTCCGATGTGAATAAACTCAGACAATATTGGGATTCTGTTGTGGAAGGATGGGTTATAGCTTGAGTCCTCGATTGTTCGAAAGAAATGGAGTGATGGGGGTCTGTAAATTTTGCCAGAAAGAAATAAAATTGAAAAAGCATAATTCTACGTGTAACGTATGGAAACATTTGAAACGCTGTCATCGTGAAGAGTATGAGAAAACTATTGGAAAGAAAAAGGCAGATCAACTCTGCAAGTCGTCATAGGATGAAGTGTCAGAAGATATTGACAAAAAAATGTAGTAGATCTAGTATGAGATGCGGAGTCCGTCTGTATGATGGAAACAAATATGAATTACTTGTGTCATTAAATCCATCCAAGATTGAAAATCTGACCACTCTGGTAACATCTATGAGTCGAGATTGACCGTGAAGTAGAAATAATTGGGTGTAAGGTTATCAAAGCTGCAAATGATAGATCAAAAACGTAGAGTCAAGTGGAGTTATTTGTTATGCATTGTATAAAAACATCATCTGTGCAAGTCGTCAGAGGATGAAGTGTCAGGAGAT
Organism: Gammarus roeselii; assembly: GCA_016164225.1. Taxonomy (NCBI): domain Eukaryota; kingdom Metazoa; phylum Arthropoda; class Malacostraca; order Amphipoda; family Gammaridae; genus Gammarus; species Gammarus roeselii. Next base: position 4,846 of record SDVV010029439.1, read on the forward strand.
ATTGAAGAAAAATGTGGTATACCTAGTTTGAGATAAGTCGCCAGATTGTATGATGATGGAAATAAATATGAATTACTTGTAACATTCAATCCATCTAAGATTTAAAAATCTGACTATTCTGGTAACATATATGTGACAAGATTGATTGGCAAGTAGAAATAATTCGGTGTAAGTTATCAAAGTTGCAAAGTATAGATCAAAATGTAGAGACAAGTGGAGATATTTGTTATGCACTGTATAGAACAACGACTGAATATCGTTTATAAGTTAGGTTAGGTTATGTTTTGTGTTTTACTAGATCAGAATTGGATGTGTGTTTCAATCTGCAAAGGATTGATCGAAAATGTAGAGACAAGTGGAGATATGTACTATGCATTGTATAAAACAATGACTGAATATCGTACATAAGTTAGGTTAGGTTAGGATAGGATGCTTACTTCTTTTCACATGAAATTGAAAATAATGAAAATAAGGGGAAAACGTGGGATACTCTTAGTGGAATGGTTATCTGTGACAGTGATATCGAGGATATGTCATGTGAAGAAAAAACTACAAACGTTGAAGGAAACCGAATTACCAAATAAGGTAGTGAAAGGGTGTCAAGTATATGAAGTGTAAAATTGCATAATAAAATCAAATGTATACCTGACTTTGTTTCAAAATTAATGGTAATGAAACATGAGGAGAGATAATCATGTCTCAAACGTTTGAGTGCTAGGAGAATTATGTACATTTTGGAAATCTGATGGCATATAACGAATGGTAACTTGGGCAATAGCAAGAAAAAACCTGAAACGATTCGATGTCATAAACATGCAGAAGTAATTAAAAAATTAGCGCCCATAAAAAGCTCGCTGAAGACTAAATACAAAGTTTTGGTTACATGGATAGGATTGAAAGTGTTGCATACACTTCTCCCAAAGGTCGCCGTTTATCTAAAATGTTTACTAAGGGCGTTAGTCTAGAACACGAATAGATCAGAGAAAAAAAAACACCCAGAAGATAAATCCTACACCGATATGACGAGTCGGCAGCTTCAGGTGAGGAATAAATATACATCATTGATAAAGAACCCACAGAGGGGCACTGGTACCAAGGATCAAGATAACACAAGAGAGGGAGGTCGAAGTCATTTCTCATGTTCCGCCATGATGCTCACGTTGAATTTTCGGTGTGAAAAAGTTATGTTTTTGTATAAATGATATCCCATGTATATATATATGTAAGTATAAACGTGTCAAAATCTATTAGGAATAAAATAATATATCAAATAAATCTAATAAATCTTTGTTTGTAATATCCTACATTCAACTCGAATGAACTAGCATTAAAAATGCACTAAAACGCCTCTTGTCCCACGTTGAAAATGTGGTAGATATTAAGCTAATTGAAGTTGTACACAGCTACCTAAGCTATCGTAGATGAATATCTCATCAGGTGAAGGGTAGCCAAACCGTAAATGCTCCTATAAATTGTCTTCTAAACGTTAAAGTATTCATTTGCTAGGAATAAATAACGGAAAAAACTCCATAAAGATGTAGCATGAACTTACACCTCTTAAACATACATTCCTATGATTATCGTGCAGAAATTTACATCTTGAAACTATTATTGAAGGATTAAAACAGTCAGGTATTTATTGTATAGATTTCTCTATGTCTGATAACAAAGAAAACGATGGAAGGAGATACTGCTGGGGTAAGTACAGCGAAGCGCTAAGGGTTAAAATAATCCTGGCTTAATCGTAACAGAATGTGATATATACATATAAAAAATATCACGATGATGCAAAAACCTACCAATTATGCCTGAAATAGTGTGGAAGATGCAAACTTGAAAAAAAAACGAAAATTTCTAACACTGTATGAGATATCTGATCGACATTCCGCAAACAATACAAATTTCAACATAAATCAATCGATCGTTACTAAGTATATATAACATGATATTTCAACTTACAGAAAAAATACATATCGTTCAGGTATTTTCGCTATTGGAAACTGCGTCAATGGAAGACTGATATAACTGATTCAAAACTGGATAATGCAATATGAGGTAGATAGATTCTCGACCGTATTTCGGACCATACAGATACAGATCATTCGGACATACATCCTAACACATACATCGGCCGACTCAGGTATCCCACAATAAATACCTCATCTCGTCAATAATCAGACTAATAAACCATAATATTCCTATAGATAATATATACATGTGAAATAAATAGATGGGAAATACAGATTTTTGCCTGCAACCCTACATTCAGGTTGGTACCATACAGGGTCGATCGCAGACAAAGGCTGCAAACTGCCAACAAATAAACCATACTATTCCTATGGATATAATATACATATGAACTAAATAGATGTAAAAAACAAAACATAGCCTATATTCAATATCAAGGTTGAATCAAACATCCCACCGCTAAAAACTCCACCAAAACCACCTCCGAAATGAATCAAATATACCACAATTAGATAAGAATACACACATATATGTCCACATAAAAAAATATAGAAACTATAATCCATACATAAATATTTAACGAATCATTCACTCACAACGTAGCAAACGTGACACGGAAACAAATTTATAAGACAAAGAATAGGTAAGGGCAATCTCACCTAATGTTTCCAGGAGTTCTCCCAACTTTTTGCGTATGACTATCCTCAAGCGCACCCTCACCAGAAAACTTGCTATAACACTATTCATTCCAGAATCGAATAGATATATATAACGAGCAACAGTTAGGGATCAATTATACTCCCACTACAACCGTCTCTGAAAAACTATATACTTTAACTGGGAAAAAGCGAGTGGATTTAATCAAAAATATCAATCATGCAGTATAAAATATCATGTATAAACAATGCCTTTTATTCAAATGAGTCATTCAATAACAAACATAGTAATATGTATCATGCCCTCCTACCGTGCAAAATATTTCAAAACAATCATATAAAGCGTTGACAAGACCTAATAACGTACATCTATATAATCCGTACGTAAGCAATCGTAAATGAAAGCAACCAGATACCGTAAGGAAACTGAAATTTCCCGTATGGAAAAACTATTCTCCAAGAGGACCATATATCTCGAGATGAAATCTTTATGTGACATTTGACAGATACAGATCATTCGGACCACCCACTCTCAACTTCCCGGGTGGTCTCTCAAAACTTGCGTTCTTGTTATCTCTATGTACCATCAGCAACTAACTTGACCACAAGATCAATTTGTCTTAACATATAACTACAATATCCGAGAAATACAGCGCCTGAGTCAGAAACATTAACAAATAACATACTTCATAACAATTACATTCGATAATAGGTTCAAAGATCTAGTCATCCTGTATCTAAATCCTTCACATTTGCATTCTTGGCACCCCTAATTATGGCCTATCTAATTCCTTCACATTTGCGTTCGTGGCACCCCTAATTATGGCCTATCTAATTCCTTCACATTTGCGTTCTTGGCACCCCTAATTATGGCCTATCTAATTCCTTCCCATTTGCGTTCTTGGCACCCCTAATTATGGCCCATCTAATTCCTTCACATTTGTTTTCTTGGCACTATACTAGCTACTCCTGTACCGTCATATTCAAGAAACTCAACACGCAAGCAATTGACTGGCCTAGCACCAAGAAAAATCGTGGAAGCATGTTTCTCAGCTAATAATCCCAATGCTATTAATAGATCCCTTGATTTGCCAGTTCAATATGTCCCTTTGATTTTGGACATTTTAAACTGATCCTATTGATCAATCCCCCTCCCCCCTCCTCTTTATGGTAGGTCCATTCTTTAGCGTGATATGTCAAGGTATATATGGTATTGGCTTGGCTAGTCGCTCACCATAAATTCCAGACATTCATCCTTACCACCTAATTCTAGTACGCTCAGTTGAAAGTTACATAAGTGTGATAATCGGTGGGACTAACATTTTTAAAAAAAAAACGTTTCGTATATTGTATAAATTTCATTGAAGGTGTCTGTGTTGTCATCCTGCAGCTTTCTGTTGATTATGCTTACGATGGCAGTGTTAACTTTTGGATGCCTTCACCTGTCACGAAATTATTAACTTTAGTTTTGAAACCACCCTCATTTTCTTACCACTCTATGCTGCAACAGTACAATAAATCAATAAAATCTTTGACCTCACCTTATGCGAATAAGGTCCAATTTTCTATAGGCAGTCTTTGCTTCTTGGGTAGCTGCTCGAAGGATTTTAAACAAAAGCCATTTTGCGAGGCATGATGTTATAAATGCAATTTTATTGAATATCCATCAACATTTCGGGCGTCTCGCACCCATTCTCAAGATAAAATAGCAAATAGAGTCCCAACAATAGCGATATTAAAATTGAAAGGTTGCCAACTAGTGCAATATTCTACCTATGAAAATTTAAATAGGATGAATACTGTAGAACATGTTTCTAAATTTACAATAACTGATGAAGCTTACTAATATGCAGGGAATATAATGAACCGGAAGGAAATAACAATAAATACATTCCAACTCATAGGTTTCACATAATACAACATCAAGAAATAATTGTGATTTCTGCCGAGGACATTCTAGAAAACTCTTGCGGTGTCTAACATAATCACATAAACGCTGTAACATAATCTAACACAGAGAAATTGTAAAATCGAAAGATAATCTGTCCGTTATGCTAAGATTTCACCTTCTGAAGCAGAACGTAGATTTATTGAACAGGGGCCATTGACGGTGTCAGCATAATCTGACGTCCTTAGGTGCCTTGATTGTGCTCTCCGTACCCTATCAATAATAAGTTTTATTACAATAATCATTTTGATAGGTAAAGGTGGCAATTCTGCCCTACCGCTTGTGACCGAGAACCACCATTCACGTTTTTGACATAAGCTATGTATTTTAGGGAGGTGGAAGGGATTTAGACCACCGTTAACAGCCCCTGTTCAAGAAATCTACGTTCTGCTCCAGAAGGTGAGATCCTAGCAGAACGGACAGATTTCATCCCAGGGGCCGTTGGCGGTGTCAGCATAGCGTAGCAAGTGGTAAAATACATATGTCATGCAACAGCTTACATGAGTTGTTGTATATTGAACTAAAGAATATGTTAACTCACGAAGCTGGTTCTAAATCAATATCATCCTTACGCCTGATTCAAGATTGTCTGAGCAACATTGGAAAAGTTAAGAATATCATAAAATTGGTTGAAGATGCCGGCATCAGATTTATCAGCGGTCTGGACAATCTGGTCAATTGTCAAGCCTTTGCCAACGAGTCGGAAAAGGCCTTAGGCCTGCTCCGTAGTACAACTGGGCAGAGTATTGCTGGATGCCTGCTAGTAGCAGGACGTGTTTAGTCAACAGACAATAGTTTGATTGGTGACTGGACGTTTAGTGGTGTAGTAGTGCAGGCCTACTGCTCAATAAATCTTTATTTTTTCATCTGTGTTTTGTCAGCCTTGTATAATCAATTCTACTCGCAGCACTGTTTTCATTTTGCTAGCAATTTAGAGTTATTTCCCTTCCCGCTGAATTGTTTGTCTGTGTTTATTTAGTCGCTTACTGCTTGCTTTTGCAAATGCCTTTTTTTTTTTTTTTTTTTTTTTTTTTTTTTTTCTGCTCTCTCCCGCTGCTTGTCCTTGTTAACGTAATGCATGCTTAAACAGAGTATTAAGTAACACACCTCACCACCAAGCCTTGCAGGTGTATAACTACACTGTCTGACACTCGAGTATGCCATGCATTCTGCTATATGTTCCTTGTTGAGACCTGTTAAGCTCAGAAGAATTGGTGAGTATAGAACTTTGAGATTACTCATTGCATTTGGTTTCACTCAAAATCCACCTGAGACTCAGGCTAGTAATATAAGCATAATCTTCATGCCAAGTCAAATCATATCTATAGTATAATCAAGAGTAGTTCATATAATGTGTATCATATGTGATGAAGTTCAAACTTATTGAACTATATTATGTGAACCCTCATCTAATCAATCTAGTTATTTCAAAAGAAACTTAGTCAGAAATACTTGAACCACATGACACAATGTAAACTTGGAACTTTGGGGAGGTGGAGCCCTCTTGTGATATAGCTACTTGTTGCGGGTGCTGTTGTGCAGTCGATTCCATGCAGTTAAATCTACCTTAGAGTTATGTACTAAATATTCACACTTGTTTTGTCTGGTTTTGTTGCAATTGTTAGTTGGCTGGTAGGGTGTAATGAGGTTTTGTTCTTTGGTTTATGAAACTCTATTGCAATTACCTGTACATAGCAGAGTTCATAGTTACATCCTATTTTATCCTATTGCATACTGTAACAAACCTATGCATTTATAATTCTTAAATTAACTTTACCAATACTAAACTCTTAGTGCGCTACTCTTACAAGTTGGCTGTCTAAACACTTCTACAAAATGTAATTTTAAATAGTTGTTTTCATTACTGATATAAATTTATTGTGTATTTTAGCTAAGTAACCGGTCCTCATTGGATCAAGAGCTCCCTCTCCTTTACCATGGAATTCTCAAAATTGATGCAAGAAATTAAATAATATTGCCAGTATCACTTCATCTGGCGTCCACTAAATGTTTTTTGAAATAACTAAGTTTTTATTGCACCTAAGCACCAGAAACCTAGAGCTGATTGCTAGGTGAACCCTGAATCTAATATTAGTCAGCAGAAGGCTGCACTTCAATAGTGGCCCAGTACAAAAGCAGCAGCAGTAGCTTAGCTCTCCTTTGAGACCTCATGTAATGAATGATATAGTCGCCGACGTTGAGCAAAGGGGAGCCAGTGGCCACGCACTCAAAAATTTATGTTTAATGACACGTCTTGTAGTTTTCAGACTGGAGTTGACAATGAAAATCACAGAAACGTGTTTTGTCGGTCTGTTTGACATTTTCCAAGGTGAGAGGAGCAGGGGTTGCCAAGGAGAGATGTAGCAACAGTTTTTCAACCGAACAAAAAGTTATAT
>SDVV010029440.1:0-11813 GCA_016164225.1 Gammarus roeselii
AATATATATATACATTCAATGGAAAAAGCGGCTCCACAATAACAAAGATCCTACATATTACTTTATTAACTGATAAAGAACTTATTGTCAAACTTACGTATGTAAACGTTCAAACAATGAAAGCAAGTTGAAATTATAACGGTATCAACATAATTAAATAACACCCTAAATAAGTTAATGTTCGAGCAATACATACCCATTGAAATAACAGCTTTGCCTGCGACACTAAATATTCAGATTTATAAATAATTATATACTATTAAGAAAGAATATATACTGCACATGAAACCAGATCGATTAAATAATACAATATCATATACTATTAAAAGAATTAAATCCTACACATACAGTCAACCTCCCATGTACTAGGCTTACATTTCTTGCGGTTATGCCAGTTAAAGAAACTCTAACATCAAATCATACAATAATACTTTCTCTTTCCAATACCTATTTACAATTCATTAATAATCATAAACAATTCAATATTCACCAGGGCACGTTTAGGCGTCATATTTTTTCCCAGGGCACGTTTCGGTGAAATATATATTACTCTCAAGAAGCTCTTGTAGGACACGGTGGTATTAGGAGGCTCCTATAGGTTACGACGCTAGGGTACTCATGTTAGATATGGTGTTTCGGGGCTCCATTACTATACGATGCTAGGGGACTCATGTAGGATACGGTTCTAGAAGGCTCGTGTAGGATACCGTGCAAAGGATGTCCATTAGGGTACGGTGCTAGGGGCATCGGTAAGATACGGTGCAAGGGGGCTCTTGTAGGAAACCGTAATTAGGTTCTCCTGTAGGGTAACGTGTCACAAGAGGCTCCTGTAGGGAACGGAGTTAGCTGGCTCCTGTCGGATACAGTGCTGGGGGACTCCTGTAAGATGCAATGCTAGTGGGCATTTTGGGGCACGTTTCTAGGAGGAACCTGTAGAACACAGAACTAGATGATTCCCGTTGGATACTCGGCTAGTGGGCTTCTATAGGATACGGTGCTAAGAGGCCCCTGTAGGAAACGGTGCTAGGAGGCTCCTGTAGGATACAGAACCAAGGTGCTCATATAGGATACGGTGAAAGGGGATACTGTAGGATACGGGCTAAAGGGTCACTGAAGGATATGGTGGTTGGGAGCACCTGTAGGATATGGTCCTCCTTCCGCCCTCCTAATTGGTTGACCGGTCGAATGAACAGCAATTGAACATCATGAGCAGCATCAGTATTTGTGCACAACTGATATCATTCACAAATAAGAGAAAAAGAACAAGCCCGAGAATCAATCCCTGTGAAATTACAAAATTCACATGTATCGAAGAAGAAATATTATCTCGGTTTATTAAAACAGATTGGAACCAGTCACTGAGGTAGCTTCCTTTGCAAAACACTCCTTTTCCATTAACGCATGTTCTAGGTGTAGCCCAACTTTCCGTAACACATAACGCATTGCTGAACAAAATTATTTGGTATCCTCAATAAATCTTCCTGTAGCATACAAAGAACTTATCACCCTACACGAAATCATCGGTGCAATTCGCGTTTCCAACACCTTTGCTCCCGGTGAGGATATATTTTCATACGAAATGCTCCGCCACTTACATTTCTCTGCAATCTCTGACTTGTAACTTATTTACAACACGGTCTGGTTTCCCACTCTTATCCTGATCGGTGCAGGGAGGCAGTGGTTCTGCCCTTCCCTAAACCTGGCATGCTCACTGATGAATTATCCGGCTACCGCCCTATAGCCCTTACCTCATGTGTAGCGAATGTTCTGGAGAAGATTGTGAATGCCCAACTGTCCCAGCACCTTGAAGTACACTCACTCCTCTCCACATTACTATTCGGATTTAGAAAGATGCTATCAGCGCAGGATGCATTATTACGCGTTGTGACTGACATCCACAGTGCCCTGGACCCCAACCAACACATAGTCTGTGTTTTCTTTGACCATCAGATTTCATACGATTCAACCTGGCGTTATAGCATCCTACGAGAGTTCCATCAAATGGGACTCCGCGGTGACTTTGCATTTATCATTCGGAACTTCTTCGGCGTAAAGTCTTCAAGGCCAACAACGGCAATCACCTTGCAGGGTAGTGACCTTTCCTGTACTCTATTCGCGATTGCTATTAATAAGATTCCGAAAGAACCAATCACGGAGGGTGGGCCCACCCCACCCTCCGTAATTGGTTCTCCGTACGTTGTCGACTTCATGATACACTTATCTGCACCAGCTGTGTCCCAACATCAACGCAAACCCTCTGAGTGCAAGTGTTCAGGTGGCTGCTTGGACAGAATCTCGAGCCTTTAGAATCTCTCAAAGCAATTTGGACTATGAGAGCGTTTTTTATGGCTCCGCATAACCAATTACTCTCAAAATATTGTAAGCAGTTCACAATGCCAACCATCACGCTTGTACTGGAGCTTTCCACTCCTCCTCTCCTGTTGGCATATTTTGTGAAACTGGTGAGCCTGGTCTTGCCATGCGACGAGATCAAATAGACCTCCAATTATAATGCCATATTCTCGCTCGCCCCACCTCCCCTACATGTACCACGATCCGACAATTCCACCCCAATCTGGCTCCCTCCTCGAGCTTCTTACAGCGCATTGAGCTTCTCACTGTTGAGCTTGGGCTGCCACGTGTCATGGTGGATCCTCTCCCGCTGGATGCAATTCCCATTTGTCGTATACCAGAAGATATGCTTTGCCTTCACTATTTTACTAGCGGAAAGACAGATGTTGTGCCTCAAAATCATCGAACTTTTTGACAGCGCATTCGGAGACTCATCACGCTGATGGCTCGCATATCTTCACTGATGGATCAAAAGGCGACAGTGGTGTGGGCTGTGCAGCGGTACTCACAGGGCGTCGCTAGGAGACTCCCTCCCTGGGCATCGCTAGGAGACTCCCTTCATCAGCGTCAGTTTCCACTGTTGAACACATGGTATTGCCGACGCCCTTTTGGCTGCCGATACTCTTCCAGATACTAATATCTCAATTTTTATTGATTCGCTTAGCTCGCTTCAAACCCTGGAGGTCTTCAACTATTGCTACCCTGTTAATTGTTTCAGAAAATCTTGCGTTGGCTTGTGCGATTATCCTTCAGGAAGAAGGATCTTCGTTTGTGCTGGGTTTCGGGCCACTGTGGGGTGGTGGGCAATGAGCAAGCGGACGAATTGGCGCGAAGAGCTAGAGTGGCGCCTGACAAAGCAGAGCAGCGTCCACTTCTAAACAAAGGCTTTTATCCTACGATACTTCCACAAACAAAGAGCTGTGCGAAATAAATGGAACATGGAATGATCAGATGCTCCTATGAGAAATAAATTAGGGCCTATCAAAGACACATCTACTCCCTGGGTGTTTTAAAGCGGCCGATCTCGACGTACTGATATATATCTATGCCAATTGAGATTTGGATATAGACTAACGCACAGACACCTAATGGAGGCGTCACCACCCCATATTGCGTGGAGTGTACAGCCCCTCTTACAATAGCCCATATCTTTGCAGAGTGTCCAACCTGGACGAAATGACGACACTCATACTTCTCCAAAAGCCGGTTCCTGAATTTGATTTGATTTGAGCCTAATTTCCACCAGAGCCTCAACGTGAGTCATAATAGGCTAGCCCGTAGGGCTCGATGATCATTGCTTCCAGTAGGCTCGCACGCCTAGGTGTGCGAGGAAAAAACAAAACAGCGCTTTTAACGTTAGAAAGAAAGTGAAAATTTTAGCAATGTCAGACGTACGCTGGCGCGCGAAAGAAAAAACGCTTACTCAAAACGGACCTCCGCTTCCAATCCTTTTGAACTTAAAGAGTATATATACGCACCCTAGTGCGTACAGGTAGCATCGTCAAGATTAGTACAAGGTCAGTGGCTACACGGGCAAATTCCGCTCCGACAGCAACGCAACACAATATTTACAGCTACGCGGTTTAGTTGTTTATATACAATTTATTCATTTAGGTTAGATAAAGACTCAGATGAAACGAAATGAATCCTCGTCTCCAACCCCTCAGAACCTCATGAGTTATGTGTCCATACGCCAGTGCGATCACATAGTATCGTCGAAATTGGTACAAGGTTCACGGCTACACGGACAAAGTCAGCTCCGGCAGCAACGCAACACAATGTTCACAGCTACGCGGTCTATTTGATTTTGAGTACAATTTATTTATTCAGGCAAGATAAAGACTCAGACAAAACAAATCCCCGCCTCTAACCACTCAGAACTCCAAGAACAACATGCACGCGCGACAGTGCGCACAGACAGCATCGTCGAAATTGGTACAAGGTCTATGGCTTCACGGATTAGATGGACTCCAACCGCAACGCGTCACAAGGTTTTATAGCTGTGCAGTCCAGATTAACCCCAGAAACTGCGTCTGGTTCGTGCACGCGCGAGCGAGCACAGACCAAAGAAAAAATACCCCTTCACAAAATCACAAATACGAACTCCCGCACCAATACTCCAGCGTTATAATATTGTAAATCGTGAAGAAGAGAGTAAGAGCAGGCTCGTCATGGGCAGACAAATTGCTCAGATTATTGATTTCGCACCGATTGTTTGTTTAAGGGGATAAAGCGGACGGGGGGGAGGGGGCATTGGTCCCTTGGGTCGCAAAAGAGCCCGATAAATCCCGGAGGGTGACCCATGTCCCCCGGGTCTTCCCGAGCTCTCCGAGTCCCCCGAAACCTTTCGCCTCAGCTCATCTCAGGTTGTCTCGAATCATTTCGGCCAGTTTCAGCTTGTCGCGACCAACTCGACTCGCCTCAACATGTTTCGACTGATCTCGACGCACCTCGACCAGCCTCGACGCGACCCTCGCCCTCTGCGCCAGCAATCCGCGGACTGTAATGGTTAATTGTACTACTCAAGTATCTCACATGAACATTTTTCTTTGTATGGGTTTTACAGCGCTGGGAGGGGGGAGCAGAGGTTCCAGGATTCAGATGGGCCTCTAAAGGGTCCCACAGTTTCTCAAAAGGGTCCTAAAGAGTCTCAAGGGTGTCCCAATGGGTCCCAGAAAGGTCCAAGTGGATCCCCCCAAATCCACCCGGTCTTCTCAGTCCCCCGGATTCTCGAAACCCCGGGTCCACGAAAGCCTCCCCTCCCTGGGTCACCTTGTCTCAACCAACCTCAATACACATAATAAAGATAACCAATTCAAAATTTATCACCCTGAAAAAAGGGCAGAGAAAAATAATAGAGCCCAAGCAAGAAGAAATACTAAAATACTAAAATACTAAAATAAAGTGTTAATGATCTATAAAATGAATAATCATCCATCCACCCCAACCCGGTTCCTGAACCTTTCTAATACACTCCCCTTAATGTTTACTGAGCTCCCTCAGAGGCAATTCAGTGCGGAACTGCTCCTCAACTACCTTCGAGAAATTAACCGCTTCGGTGAAATCTGATCTGTTGTGAATTGATCAAACATAATTTTACATACCGATAGACCCCTCTTCCAGATACCAATATGGGATGACTATAACTCGACAATATATCCAGCGTATTTTCCATAAAATTACAGTTTGGGATGGCTGGGCGAGGAAGAGACAGAGAGGCTTTTGGTGCCCTAGTGAGGGCACCAGAAAGACGTTTGAGTTGAAGAGTAACCAGGCTAGCCTGCATGGCTAATGAGGGAAATTAGCTAGGGCTTGAAGCAAGGTGGGCTTGGTCATTGGTGACAGATCACGAGATTTCATCTTGTGTAGTTGGCGAGGGGTGCGCTGAGGTTGTGCTATCTTGTAGATCGTCGTCCAAATCACTGGGATTCCCATCGGACGTCGATCAGCAATTGAGGGCCGGGGCGGTAGGGAGTTGCGGGACGTATCTCTAATAGGGTTTCCGAGTTATCGGGTAGGGCAGAGACTGTCATCGCGGGATGTTCAGAGCTCGAGGAGGAGAAGGCCATCGCTCTGTAGGTTAGGGGGAATCCTACTTACGGGTATCCTGCTGTCACTGCTGCAAAGCTAGTAAGCGGGCGGATATACTTACGGGTTACTTGCCTCTTTGCCACAGGTTAGGAGAGGCGTTCTCTTGTTTGAACAGAGAGTATCTCCTTTTCGAGTCTGAAATAAAACAATATGGCGGAGCATATGAGTTCACTCTCGAGGGTGATTCAGGTGGGTTGACCGTCATTAGGAGAACTAGGTAGTGAGTGTCTATGGTGTCGGCTATTATCACTGCTCTTGGGTCTGTTCTCAAGCATCCTTACATTTCGTGGTAGCTGTTAAAGTCTCCAAGAAGGAATACGAGGGAAGGCAGTTCGGTCATAAGTTTTTCGGAGAAATCGTGGCCTCTCTCAGATACCACGGTCATTGGTCTTGAAACGCATAACCCAACAGCGATAGCTTGAAGTTCCGTTCTCAGGGGAAGGGGGTGGGGAGGTACGCGTTGATAGTCATGAGTGCCACTCAGCCGTATGCAGTCATATAATTGTAGCCTTCGTGGCGATGTATGACGTATTGAGGTATTGTGAAGGTGGTGGTCTCCCGGAGTTTGATCTCTTGGAGACCGATCACCGAAGATTTATGGATGGAGATTAGGGATAGTAATTTGTCTATCTTGTTCCTCAGTCCCTGGCAATTCCACTGAAGTATTGTGGATAAAAATCGATCCACGTTCTGATCTTGACGAGCTGAGGTTCGTGGGTTGTCGCTGATCTTTTTGCTTTGTTGCTGGCGGTAATCGGTGACGTCCACATCTCTTCTCCTTTTCGCCTTTGTAATAGTGGGCCACACTGAGGGGGAAGTATCTATCACGGTGTGCTCCTGGTTCATTGCAGGGCCTCTAACCTAAAGTATGTGGCCGGTCGCTAGGTTGGGTGCGAAAGTGTTACTGCTAGGGAGAGGTGTTGAGGTTTTGTTATTAGGTTATGTTGACGATGTGTAAATATCGTATTAGGGGTTGGGTTTACTTGTAATCCATTGCCAAACTCCTGTAGAAACACTCAGGTCAGTTGTGGGAGTGAAGAAGGTGTAGCAGGAAGTGTATATAATTCATTTGGTATTGTTGAAGGACGGATGCTATTCAAACGGTTCCTCTGTGTTTGTCTAAGTAGGTATTTTTTATGCAGCGTTACTTTGTTCAAGTTTTACGACGTGGGCCAAATACTTCGATGCCTGTTGGCGGACGGCTTCCGGTTTACCTCCAAGTTATTCTGATTGTGAGTTCATTATAATGTGTAAATTTGTTAGGGGAGCAACTTTGCTTGCAATGTAATCTATGAGCGTTATGAGGAAATGATGCTGATCTTTTCTCCTGGGCATAGCCTCTCGTCACCCGACCTTGTGGTCTATCTGAAATTGGAGAATTTATCTTTCTTTTTAACTTAGAGGCAGACTTTGTGCCAGTTTTGGTATGATTTTTGCTTCGACCACGCAGTCCTCGCATTGAACGAGTTTGATGATGAACACATCAGCTTGCAACTTCGTAAGATTCTCAATGCAAATCAAGCCCGAACTCGTACTGGAAGTTAGGTGTGGTATGATTGAGTATGACTTTTTGCATATTCTGGTCTTTAAGAGTATAGTGTCGCTTTGAACTTTTGTATCTACTTAAATGGTGAAGCTTTCGTTGCCGCTGATTTGTGATGTTTAGGACTGGACTGCCCCGTCGAATTTAATTTTCAAATGTTGTGACGAAAACTGCTTGTTCCTTGCAGCTCATGGTACTTCATTTTGGTGTTTTTTAGGTGGGGAGTCGTTGAGGCTGTCATCGGATGTGGAGGTAGAGGCACATGCATATGTTGCGGGTTCCATGGTTTGTAGGTTGTTCACAAGTTCGTTGATTCGAAGAGATAGCTTTGACATGATACTCGAGCCTCGTTAGATTCTGCGGTGTAGTCTTCAGTTTTTTGCTCGGAAGGTCGATCGTTTGGTTAAGTAAATTTTAAATTTCGTGAATGCTTTTGTCATCAGTCCGATCGTCTTCGGCTGAAGTGACGCTGTTCGTCACTTCGGAGGAGATCTTGGTGCCTCTAGAATGGGGATTTTTCTTTCCCCTCAACGGACCCCCGGCTCAGGACAGGGGCCAGGGTGGCTCTCTCTTGATGAGAGTTTTACCGATTTTAATGTACATTAAATGACCAAATTTGAGATAAGCAAACGTGCGGCTTAATGTCCCACCACAGATAAGGGACTAGCCTGTGCTATCTAGAGGGTTCTCAGTTATTATTTGGCACGGGAACAAAGCGCTTTCCATTCTAAGAATTGCACAATAAAAAATTGGAGTACT
This sequence comes from Gammarus roeselii, assembly GCA_016164225.1. Lineage (NCBI taxonomy): Eukaryota > Metazoa > Arthropoda > Malacostraca > Amphipoda > Gammaridae > Gammarus > Gammarus roeselii. The sequence continues at coordinate 8,246 of SDVV010029440.1, forward strand.
TGATGTCAGAACAGCACCCGAGTGAACTGGACCAACAACAAGATCTTGGATAATATATAACAATAAACAGAAATGGAGAAGCAAGGTGGATGCAAGTTGTAAGGAAACAAATAAAGTTCATGGCTTTATAAACATTACTGTTCACTACAAGCACAAAGACATTATGCTACAAATGAATACTCCACACGTAAGACCGCACGTGGAATTTACAATCCAGATCTCTTTCCCTCACATGCTAGGGGTATCAAGAAGATGGAACGGATTCAACACCACCGAGCAACAAAAATTATCACAAATGGAGAACCAAGACATACACGTAACGGCTGGAATACCCGTAAATTGTCACTGGAAAGAAGACAACTTTGGGGTCAGCTCACATAAACCTTCAGGTATCTAAATGATTTTACTAAAGCTTTTAATAGAGATTATAATCAAAGAAATAGAATCAATGAACAGAAACTTCAGTCAAACCTTTCAGAACCGCGGTGGCCGAATATTTATTTCCAATCAACATCCCAACAATCTGTACCCGGTTACCATTTGATATGAGAAATAGTAGCAATATCATCATCGTTCACAACTGGCTTGACAAGCACTGAGAAACCAATCCACTGCCTACTGAGCTAGAACGGTGGAAGCAGCAGCAGCAGAAGAAGGCCGCATCTGAAGACGCCTTCCAGCGGTTCGTAACTTTGCAAATGGGCAGCGCATTAAGGCTAAGCTAGTCGTTCTGGAAGGCTTATTAGAATGGACTCATCGGCTTGTCCCAGGCCTCATCCCTAAACTTTACTGACTCGTGGACAATTTCTGATCTGATACCTGTAAGCGTGATTTAAAAAACATTCTCTTTAGTAATTATCGGGCAAATGCAGTGAAGGAGTCTAATGTTTTACAGTGGCTCTGAAGTGCCATCTGCAGAGTACGGCAGATACGCAGGAACTTACCTGAATGTGATAGTAGGCAAGGCATCAAAATATGCCAGCCACTTTGAGAGCAGCCTGTCAAATCTGTTGTCATCAAACCCTTTCCTTACTAGCGCCACATGTCATCACAGATATGGAAGCTCAGTTGGATTGATCGCCATGAAAGCATAAATCCTCATCATGTATACTAAGAAATTATCACGATAGTTTTGATTAGTTTATTTATTGCTTCTAAATACTAGAGATTAAGGATGAAGTCTGATCGCACCGTCGTGCGTTCACTACACGCCATTGCCCTCCAGTAACTTATTACTTGCATTCAGGTCAAAAGTTAATTCCTTAATGATAGACACCTAGTCAAGTCAAAAAGAAGACATATTTTATGAGCTAAATCAGTATTTACATAATTCCTTATCCTTTTTCGCAACGAGGTAGTATATACAACCTTTTTTTCCCTTACCAACATAGCTTTGTCGTTTACCAGTGCAATTAACATTTATTAGCCATTAGTTTCTTAGCACATTATTTACAATGTATTACATGAATTATACATATGGTATTTGTTTACAAATCATTTCTTCTATTACTATCTGCTACTCATTACAGTTTGCATGACCTATGTCATATTGTTCAGCATCCATAACATCTCGTAAGGAAGTGCCATTATTTACAGTTCGTTGCATCTCTTACAAACATTGTTTACAGTTCGGTAAATCTTCTATGGTCTTTACACAGTTTTTTACAATTCACAACAAAATATAACCCATTTAACAGGTAATTTACAAATTGTCAGATCTTAGGATAAACAAATACATTGTTTACAAGTAACTATAATATTCACTTACATAGTTCATTATTCACAGTATATAAAACATTGTTAACAATGCTTTATATATTTGACAAACTATACTTCACTCACAATTCATAAAATCTTCCACCGTTCTCATGCATTTTGTACAATTCACAAAAAATATTACCCATCTAACACGTTATTTACAAATAGTCAGTTAATTTAGTAGCCGAATACATTGTTGACAATTAGTTATATATTCCACTATCATAGTCCATAACTCACATTACGTACTACGTTTTTTGTCTTTCTTACAAACTAGATCTGTTATATACATTTTTTACTTACCTGCTTACACTAATTGTTTTGTTTACTAAATGAACACATTATTTACAGAACCAACCTGATACATCTCTCACCATTCTTCAAGTAAATCACCAGCCTTTTCTTTTTGCATATTTTTCTAACTAATGCAAGCTTGTTCCATAACGGAACCCTTGACCATCAACCGACAGTGAACAGAGCGAACTACTCATTACTAATATGTTGGTGAGCCTAATATTGATACAGAGCGAACTACTCATTACTAATATGTTGGTGAGCCTAATATTGATACAGAGCGAACTACTCATTACTAATATATTGGTGAGCCTCATATTGATACAGAGCGAACTACTCATTACTAATATGTTGGTGAGCCTAATATTGATACAGAGCGAACTACTCATTACTTATGTTGGTGAGCCTAATATTGATACAGAGCGAACTACTCATTACTAATATGTTGGTGAGCCTAATATTGATACAGAGCGAACTACTCATTACTAATATGTTGGTGAGCCTAATATTGATACAGAGCGAATTACTCATTACTAATATGTTGGTGAGCCTAATATTGATACAGAGCGAACTACTCATTACTAATATGTTGGTGAGCCTAATATTGATCGGCTCAAAAGAAAGACTACATTTTAGAAGCAGGCTCAAAGAAAGGGCTACGATCACTCTACCTTCATCTATTCTAAGCATGCAAACAAATAACTTAGAATGCCTCGCCTATATTCTGTTATTATTCTCATTTAAATTATTAAATAGTCCTGCCTAAACACTCCTTTGGAGTGCTTAGGCGACGCTGTCTGCTTCTCCCCGCTCGCTGGTGCTGCCTCTCCCCAGTTGACTGTTGGTGATGCGACGCCGTCAACTTCTCTTCGCCCGCTGGTTCTGCCTCCCTCCAAGAGACTGTTGGAGTCGCGACGCTCTGTCTACTTCTCCCCGGCCGTTGGTGATGCCTCCGTCATTTTCTCGAGCTGTTGATGCAGGGCGTCCAGCTTGCCTTCTACGCGCGAGCTGTCTCCGTATAGGTTCTCCAAGTAAATGGACCTGAAACATTTGAAACTCATTTCAGAGAAGAATTTAGATCACCTAACAGCTGACAGAATCTTTTTAAAATTGCCTCAAAACACAGCAAGGATGAAATTCAGTTTTACAGCGTGATGAACTGTGACCGTGTTGACCATGTATCCTGGTTAATTGCTTCAACGTACATAAGAAACAACAGCAGATGACATTAGTCAAATGCCAGTTTGGTCTCCTCTGAGCAATAAGGTCTCATAGAGAACACAAAACCCATATAATAAATGCCTGGTCAAAGCATTTACTAAAACGAAACGAGTGCACTACTGTTCGTTCAAATTTCTTATTGATATGTCCTCTGTGAGTTTCATACAAGACACATGTTAAAACAATTATTGCCTATGAAAAAACGCCACCAATGGATTAATTAATGTCGTGGATATATAAACCGCTTGCCACGTCACAGCACCTGCTGGGCCGAGAATTGCTGATCGTCTGTATG
>SDVV010029441.1:0-11813 GCA_016164225.1 Gammarus roeselii
TAATAACAGATCATGTAGACAAGTCTGTTATTTATGACTGAATCCCTCAACCCGATTCTGACGTCATGCTTTGAATCTGTTCCAGAACCTCCTGTGACTCCTACCCCCAGGACTGCCACTTCCACCCTCAGCCGCTCAGGAACATGCAGGTCAGTGTCTGCTTTCAGAGTTGGATCATGCAGGTGGTTAGCATCTGCTTCCAGACTCTGGTTATGCCGTTCAGTAGACGGTCAGGTCAGTAACTGCTGCCTGACCTGGGTCAAGAAGGTCAATAGACATGCAGGTCAGTAGCTGCTTCCAGACCTGTTATGCAGGTCAGTAGACGTGTAGATCAGTAGCAGGTCTGTACATGCTGCCAGACCTAGTGCCTGCAGACCAGTTAACAAGCAGGTCTATAGCTGCTGCGAGACCTGGCGCCTGCTGGTTTGTAAACTCAGACTCCGTAACGAACTATTAATACCCGTCACCTTTGGCCCGACATTCGAGGCCTGTTAATCCCCGTCACCTTTAGCACGACATTCGAGGCTTGTTAATCTCCGTCACCTTTGGCAAGACATTCGAGGCCTGTTAATCCCCGTTACTTTTGGCACGACATTCGAGGCCTGTTAATCCCCGTCGCCTTTGGCACGACATTCAAGGCCTGTTAATCCCCGTCACCTTTGGCACGACATTCGGGGCCTGTTAATCCCCGTCATATTTGGCACGACATTCGAGGCGTGTTAATCCCAGTCACCTTTGGCACGACATTCGAAGCCTTTTAATCCTCGTCACCTTTGGCACGACATTCGAGGCTTGTTAATCCCCGTCACCTTTGGCACGACATTCGAGGCCTGTTAATCCCCGTCACCTTTGACAGACAGTCGAGGACTGTTAATACCCGTCACCTTTGGCACGACATTCGAGCCCTGTTAATCCTCGTCACTTTTGGCACGACATTCGAGCCATGTTAATCCCCGTCACCTTTGGCACGACATTAAAGACCTGTTAATCTCCGTCACTTTCGGCACGACATTCGAGCCCTGTTAATACCCGTCACCTTTGGCACGACATTCGAGCCCTGTTAATCCCCGTCACCTTTGGCACGACATTCGAGGCCTGTTACCCCCTCCCCCTCACCTTTGGCACGACATTCGAGGCCTGTTAATCCCTGTCACCTTTGGCACGACATTCGAAGCCTGGTGATCCCCGTCACCTTTGGTACGACGTCAGAGGCCTGTTAATCCCTGTCACCTTTGTCACAATATTTCGGAACCTGTTAATCCCCGTCACCTTAGACATGACATTCGAGGCCTGTTAATCCCCGTCACCTTGGGCACGACGTTCGAGGCCTGTAAATCACCAAGACTTTTGGCACGACATTCGAGGCCTGTTAATCCCCGTCACGTTTGGCACGATATTCGAGGCCTGTTAATCCCCGTCACCTTTGGCACGACATTTGAGACCTGTTAATCCCCGTCACCTCTGACTCGACATTCGAGGCCTGTTAATCCCCGTCACCTTTGGCACGACATTCGAGGCCTGTTAATCAGCAAGACTTTTGGCACGACACTCGAGGCCTGTTACTCCCCGTCACGTTTGGCACGACATTCGAGGCCTGTTAATCCCCGTCACTTTTGGCACGACATCCGAGGCCTGTTAATCCCCGTCACCTCTGGCACGACATTCGAGGCCTGTTAATCCCCGTCACCTTTGGCACGACATTCGAGGCCTGTTAAATCCCGTCATCTTTGGCACGACATTCGAGGCCTGTTAATCCCAGTCACCTTTGGCACGACATTCGAGGCCTGTTAATCCTCGTCACTTTTGGCACGACATTCAAGGCCTGTTAATCCCCGTCATCTTTGGCACGACATTCGAGGCCGGTTAATCCCCGTCACCTTTGGCAGACATTCGAGGCCTGTTAATCCCCGTCACCTTTGGCACGACATTCGAGCCCTGTTAATCCTCGTAACTTTTGGCACGACATTCGAGCCATGTTAATCCCCGTCACCTTTGGCACGACATTAAAGGCCTGTTAATCCCCGTCACCTCCGGCTCGACATTCGAGCCCTGTTAATACCCGTCACCTTTGGCACGACATTCGAGGCCTGTTAATCAGCAAGACTTTTGGTACGACATTCGAGGCCTGTTACTCCCCGTCACGTTTGGCACGACATTCGAGGCCTGTTAATCCCCGTCACATTTGGCACGACATCCTAGGCCTGTTAATCCCCGTCACCTTAAGCACGACATTCGAAACCTGCTAATCCCCGTCACCTTTGGCACGACATTCAAGGCCTGTTAATCCCAGTTACCTTTGGCTCAACGTTTGAGGCCTTTTAATCACCAAGACCTTTGACACGACATTCGAGGCCTGTTAATCCCCGTCACCTTAGGCACGACGTTCGGGGTCTGTTAATCCCCGTCACCTTTGGCACGACGTTCGAGGCCTGTTAATCCCCGTCACCTTTGGCACGACATTCGAGGTCTGTTAATCCCCGTCACCTTGGGCACGACATTCGAGGCCTGTTAAATCCCGTCACCCTTCGCACGACATTCGAGGCCTGTTAATCCCCGTCACCTTTGGCACGACGTTCATGGCCTGTTAATCCCCGTCACATTTGGCACGACGTTCGAGGCTTGTTAATCCCCGTCACCTTTGGCACGACGTTCGAGGCCTTTTAATCACCAAGACATTTGACACGACATTCGAAGCCTGTTAATCCCCGTCACCTTTGGTACGACATTCGAGGCCTGTTAATCCCCGTCACCTTTGGCACGACATTCGAGGCCTGTTAATCCCCGTGACCTCTGGCACGACATTCGAGGCCTGTTAATCACCAATACCTTTGGCACGGCATTCGAGGGCTGTTAATCACCATGACCTTTGGCACGACGTTCGAGGTCTGTTTATCACCAAGACCTTTGGCACGACATTCGAGGTCTGTTAATCACCAAGACCTTTGGCACGATGTTCGAGGTCTTTTGATCACTAAGACTTTAGCGCGACGTTAGAGGCCTGTTTATCCCCATCACCAAGACCTTTGGCACTACGGTCGAGGCCTGTTAATTAACAAGACATTTGGCACGAAGTTCGAGGCCTGTTAATTTTCAAGACCTTTGGCACGACGTTCGAGGCCTGTTATTCACCAAAACCTTTGGCGCGACGTTCGAGGTCTGTTTATCATCAAGACCTTTGTCACGACGTTCGAGGCCTGTTAATCACCAAGACGTTTGGCACGACGTTCGAGGCCTGTTAATCACCAAGACCTTTGAAACGACGGTCGAGGCCTGTTAATCACCGTGACTTTTTGCACGACGTTTGAGGCCTGTGTCTAAGCAACCCAAGCAGGTTGTTGTGCAGCCACAGTGAAATGTTTGCACAAAAATCTACATTCTGTGAGGACATCCCGCATAACATGCGCACATTGTTTTATTACTTCTATGGTTGATTATGCGAAGGTCGTCGTATTATCACATTAGATCCAGACTCAGAATGGCAGACAATGCCGACGATATTTCATTTTCTAAACTAACGATGTCCGTTGATTTTTGTTGATATTTGTCATCTTCAGAATATATATGCAGCCAAATGATGTGTATTCTGTGTCTATACTTAGCCACATGATGTGTGTCTTGTGTCTGTGCCTAGCCAAATGATGTGTGTCTTGTGTCTGTACCTAGCCAAATGATGTGTGTCTTGTGTCTGTACCTAGCCAAAGGATGTGTGTCTTGTGTCTATACTTAGCCACATGATGTGTGTCTTGTGTCTGTACCTAGCCAAATGATGTTTGTCTTGTGTCTGTACCTAGCCAAATGATGTGTGTCTTGTGTCTGTACCTAGCCAAAGGATGTGTGTCTTGTGCCTATACTTAGCCACATGATGTGTGTCTTGTGTCTGTACCTAGCCAAATGATGTGTGTCTTGTGTCTGTACCTAGCCAAAGGATGTGTGTCTTGTGTCTATACTTAGCCACATGATGTGTGTCTTGTGTCTGTACCTAGCCAAATGATGTTTGTCTTGTGTCTGTACCTAGCCAAATGATGTGTGTCTTGTGTCTGTACCTAGCCAAAGGATGTGTGTCTTGTGCCTATACTTAGCCACATGATGTGTGTCTTGTGTCTGTACCTAGCCAAATGATGTGTGTCTTGTGTCTGTACCTAGCCAAAGGATGTGTGTCTTGTGTCTATACTTAGCCACATGATGTGTGTCTTGTGTCTGTACCGAGCCAAATGATGTGTCTTGTGTCTGTACCTAGCCAAAGGATGTGTGTCTTGTGTCTATACTTAGCCACATGATGTGTGTCTTGTGTCTGTACCTAGCCAAATGATGGGTGTCTTGTGTCTGTGCCTAGCCAAAGGATGTGTGTCTTGTATCTGTATCTAGCCAAATGATGTGTGTCTTGTGTCCAAACCTAGCTAAATGATGCGTATCTTGTGTCCATACCTAGCCAAAGGATGTGTGTCTTGTGTCCATACCTAGCCAAAGGATGTGTATCTTGTGTCCATACCTAGCCAAAGGATGTGTGTCTTGTGTCTGTACCTAACCAAATGATGCGTGTCTTGTGTCCATACCTAGCCAAATGATGTGTGTCTTGTGTCCATACCTAGCCAAATGATGTGTGTCTTGTGTCCATACCTAGCCAAATGATGCGTATCTTGTGTCCATGCCTAGCCAAATGATGTGTGTCTTGTGTCCATACCTAGCCAAGTGATGTGTATCTTGTGTCCATACCTAGCCAAATGATGTGTGTCTTGTGTCCATACCTAGACAAATGATGTGTATCTTGTGTCCATACCTAGCCAAATGATGTGTGTCTTGTGTCCATTCCTAGCCAAATGATGTGTGACTAGTGCACCCAATAAATGATGCAAGTCTAGTCATGGGAGCAAGCTCATTTTGCATCTTGTCCCGATCCCTATAGTCCAATGATGTGAATTTTGTCTATGCTCAGCTCAATGATACGTATCTACTAGTATACCATTTATGGCCCGTCCAATGATATGTATCTAGTACATCTATCTTATCGATGTTATTTAGCGTCGACACCGTACCTGACGCTCCTCTTTTCATAGGTGACATCGTCCCTGCTCTACCTGCACTACCTGCCCAACGTGAGCCAGTTCTGCAGCAAGAGTTCTCACGACGCCACCGCCCCCACCAAGCACAACGCACTTTGCGAGGGACTCAGCGCCTGGGAGGTCATGAAACGACACCCTGACTTCTATCAAGAGTGAGTACACGTAGAGCGTCAAATATAAAAGAGCGCAAGGAAAGGAGCCTGATCTTGGATGATCTCTAGAACTGTTGGTCATCAAGTTGATGCCTACATCAAGCAAAGTTATTTGCGTGTCTGCACGAGAAAGTGCACTCGCTGGTCATCAAGTTGATGCCAACATCAAGCAAAGCTGTTTGGGTGTCCTCACGAGAATGTGCAGTCGCTGGTCATCAAGTTGATGCCTACATCAAGCAAAGCTGTTTGTTTTGGGTGTCCTCACAAGAAAGTGCAGTCGCTTGTCATCAAGTTGATGCCTACATCAAGCAAAGCTGTTTGGGTGTCCTCACGAGAAGGTGCAGTCGCTGGTCATCAAGTTGATGCCTACATCAAGCAAAGCTGTTTGGGTGTCCTCACGAGAAGGTGCAGTAGTTTGTCAGCAAGTTGATGCCTACATCAAACAAAGCTGTTTGGGTGTCCTCTCGAGAAGGTGCACTCGCTGGTCATCAAGTTGATGCCTACATCAAGCAAAGCTGTTTGGGTGTCCTCACGAGAATGTGCAGTCGCCGGTCATCAAGTTGATGCCTACATCAAGCAAAGCTGAATTTGGGTGTCCTCACGAGAAAGTGCAGTCGCTGGTCATCAAGTTGATGCCTACATCAAGCAAAGCTGTTTGGGTGTCCTCACGAGAGGGTGCAGTAGTTTGTCATCAAGTTGATGCCTACATTAAGCAAAGCTGCTTGGGTGTCCTCACGAGAAGGTGCAGTCGCTGGTCACGGATTTCCATATTTATTTGATGATCTGGCTTCAGTCTAAGGCGACCCAATCAAAAAAGTTCAAATGATTTTAGCTCGGTAATGCTTCATCAGGTTTGGTTGCTATTATTTTGATGCTATTATTTGGATGTTATTATTTGAATGCTATTATTTGAATTCTAATATTTGGATGCTGTTATTTAGATGCTATTATTTGGATCCTATTATTTGGATGTTATTATTAGAATGCTATTATTTGAATTCTATTATTTGGATGCTGTTATTTAGATGCTATTTTTTGGATCCTTCTATTTGGATGCTATTATTTGGATTCTATTATCTGGATGTTATTATTTGAATGCTATTATTTGATTTCCATTATTTGGATGCTGTTGTTTAGATGCTATTATTTGAATGCTTTTATTTGGAAGCTTTTATTTGAATTCTATTATTTGGATACCATTATTTAAATGCTATTATTTGAATGCTATTATTTGAATTCTATTATTGGGATGTTTATACACAATATGTTACACAAAGAGTTTGAGAGGTGGTGATGATATTACGTCTTCGTTTACAGAGTTCTTTCCCAGGGTATCTTGGAACACCTTCAATGACTTTGATTAAACATGTTTGACTGAAAGCAAACCGTTCGTACGATCGCAACATCTTCAGACGCTGTGATTCATTGCGCCTCTGACAACATCTGCGAGCTCAGCTTCAGACGCATAAACAAATAAAGTAAATGAGTTGAGACGCCACAAGCCGCTCCTTCTGAGAAAGTCGAGGAGTAATTCGCAGGTACGTAGGTTATGAATTTAAAGCGTAGAAAGAGCTCATGGATAATCATGAGGTCATGACCGTCATAATACTCGCAACATTTCATTACTCGTCAATAATCGTATCAACTATCGGTATTTTAATAGGCTTTTAATGCCCTTGCTCCATCAACGCTTTAAATTCATAGCCTACGTACCTAGAAAATGTCTCTACTTTTTGAAGAGTAACGGCTTGTTACATCTTCATTTTTTATAGGTACAATTGTTGTCAAATTTTCAATGTATCGTTCACTATATCTCGTAAATCTACATTAGGTATTTATTAAGCCTGCGTTATAAACGTCTTGGTGAATGTGCCCTGGTATTTATTCGCGCCACATCTTAAACATGGCTTTGTTCAGTACGATGTGGCAAGCATGTATTGGACCACTACAACCCACGGTTCTCACAAAATCTCTTCTAAGCACATTTTCCTGCGACGTCAGCACTATTGAGTCATGCACACAACTTAGCCACATTTTCCTGCGACGTCAGCACTATTGAGTCATGCTCACAACTTAGCCACATTTTCCTGCGACGTCAGCACTATTGAGTCATGCTCACAACTTAGCCACATTTTCCTGCGACGTCAGCACTATTGAGTCATGCTCACAACTTAGCCACATTTTCTTGCGACGTCAGCACTATTGAGTCATGCACACTAAACACGTGGCATTTTCCTGCGACGTCAGCACTATTGAGTCATGCACACAACTTGGCCACATTTTTCTGCGACGTCAGCACTATTGAGTCATGCACACTACTGACGTCGCAATTTCCTGCGACGTCAGCACTATTGAGTCATGCACACAACTTAGCCATATTTTTCTGCGACGTCAGCACTATTGAGTCATGCACACAACTTAGCCATATTTTTCTGCGACGTCAGCACTATTGAGTCATGCACACAACTTAGCCACATTTTACTGCGACGTCAGCACTATTGAGTCATGCACACAACTTAGCCACATTTTTCTGCGACGTCAGCACTATTGAGTCATGCACTCAACTTAGTAACATTTTCCTGCGACGTCAGCACTATTGAGTCATGCACACTACTGACGTCGCATTTTCCTGCGACGTCAGCACTATTGAGTCATGCACACAACTTAGCCACATTAGACCTACAAGTCCCATTTGCCCTGCAAAGTAAGCTCTAGTAAGCCACATTTGCCCGTATGAGACAAGCTCTAGTGAGCTACATTTGCCCTGCAAAGTAAGAGCTCTAGTAAGCCACACTTGCCCTACGAGGCAAGCTCCAGTGAGCTACATTTGCCTGCAAAGTAAGCTCTAGTAAGCCACACTTGCCCTACGAGGCAAGCTCTAGTGAGCTACATTTGCCCTGCAAAGTAAGCTCTAGTAAGCCAAATTTGCCCTACGAGGCAAGCTCTAGTGAGCTACATTTGCCCTGCAAAGTAAGCTCTAGTAATCAACATTTGCCCAACGAGGCAAACTCTAGTGAGCTACATTTGCCCTGCAAAGTAAGCTCTTGTAAGCCACATTTGCCCTGCAAAGTAAGCTCTTGTAAGCCACATTTGCCCTACGAGGCAAGCTCTAGTGAGCTACATTTGCCCTGCAAAGTAAGCTCTAGTAAGCCACATTTGCCCTACGAGGCAAGCTCCAGTGAGCTTCATTTGCCCTGCAAAGTAAGCTCTAGTAAGTCACATTTGCCCTACGAGGCAAGCTCCAGTGAGCTACATTTGCCCTGCAAAGTAAGTTCTAGTAAGCCACATTCGCCCTACGAGGCAAGCTCCAGTGAGCTACATTTGCCCTGCAAAGTAAGCTCTAGTAAGCCACATTCGCCCTACGAGGCAAGCTCCAGTGAGCTACATTTGCCCTGCAAAGTAAGCTCTAGTAAGCCACATTCGCCCTACGAGGCAAGCTCTGGTGAGCTACATTTGCCCTGCAAAGCAAACTCTAGTGTTCCACGCTTGATCGACAAGGCACATTTGCCCCGCAAAGCAAGTTCTTCCAAGGCACCTTTGCCCTACTGGTAAGCACTGGTAAGCACTGGTAAGCCATATTGGCCCTACAAGGCAAGCACCGGTAAGCCATATTTGCCCTACAAGGCAAGCACCGGTAAGCCATATTGGCCCTACAAGGCAAGCACCGGTAAGCCATATTTGCCCTACAAGGCAAGCACCTGTAAGCCATATTGGCCCTACAAGGCAAGCACCGATAAGTCATATTTGCCCTACAAAGCAAGCACGGGTAAGCCATATTGGCCCTACAAGACAAGCTCTGGTAAGCCATATTGGCCCTACAAGGCAAGCACCGGTCAGCTATATTGACCCTACAAGGCCAGCACCGGTAAGCCATATTGGCCCTACAAGGCAAGCACCGGTCAGCCATATTGACCCTACAAGGCAAGCTCTGGTAAGCCATATTGGCCATACAAGGCAAGCACCGGAAAGCCATATTGGCCCTACAAGGCAAGCACTGGTAAGCCATATTGGCCCTTCAAGGCAAGCACCGGTAAGATATATAGGCCCTACAAGGCAAGCACCGGTAAGCCAATTTGGCCCTGCAAGGCAAACACCGGTAAGCCATATTTGCCCTACAAGGCAAGCACTGGTAAGCCATATTTGCCCTACAAGGCAAGCACCGGTAAGCCATATTAGCCCTACAAGGCAAGCACTGGTAAGCCATATTTGCCCTACAAGGCAAGCACTGGTAAGCCATATTTGCCCTACAAGGCAAGCACCGGTAAGCCATATTGGCCCTACAAGACAAGCACCGGTGAGTCATATCGGCCCTACAAGGCAAGCACCGGTAAGCCATATTTGCCCTACTAGGCAAGCACTTGGAAGCCATATTTTCCTTCAAATTCCTGCCCTATTAAACAATACTAGAAGACCCCATATCCCCCATCACAGCCGGAACCATTTCACCACACCATTGAAACCAATTCCCTTTAAAGGCATGCACCATTTGGCCACATCCATCGGCATGCCCGTACAAGTTCATGTGAGCCCCTGAGCCCCTGAACCCCTGAACCTCCAAATCTCGGCCGCTGCAAAAAAATCCGAATTAAACCACTGGAGGGTGAGAATAGGGAAACTTTTAATGTGGAGCCTGCAGCTGGGCAAAGGCTTTTGTTTGAGGCCTCTGATGCGGCCCGTTTATTCCGGCTTTGGGATGAAGGTCAATTATTTTTGGCTTGTGCTGCTACAGGTCGAACACGGTGCCGCGTCGGACTGGAGATGGTAGGATACAGGCCAACTTTGAAAGCGTGCGCTGAAATAGTGTGTTCTGGTCCTGTTGGACCTTAACACGAATTGTGGCTATGGATACACAACGTGGAAAGTGCAGAATGAAAACGAATGACGTTCGCATTCAGCGAACTATTGTTTAATTAATGTAAAGGTATTCCAGAAATATTGGTTCATATTCTCTCTCAACTGCTAATGATGATGAAATGAGGGTGAACAGATCATTGAAACATTATCATTTCGTTGCATTTCAAAGTAGCGAAAATTATTGTAATAAGTATTGAGTCTGATTTCTTGTATGTTTCAACATACAGTCGTTTCCCCCTAGTTAGAAAGGTGGCTAAGTTAGGCTGACACAGAGTGGGGAGGCTTGAACTCGCGACATGCAGCACCAGAGGCTGGCACTGCAGCCGGATACGCTAACCACTCATTTATTGTGATGTTCTTCACACTAAATGATATTTGAAAATAATATCTGAAAACATACCCTGTTTGTTGTTCAAAGACATTTAACGAAACGACACTATCATGTCCCTATTAATAAGAACTTAGCTCAAATAAACAGAGCGAAATAGCTCTTAAACTATTGAATTATTTTCTTGCATGTAAATAAATGGAAGCGCTCGCGTATTTTTCCGTGCTAAAATAAGAGCCAGTCTAGTGAACCATCCGTTGTTTACTAAGAGCAAATTGTGACCTCGACCATGGGAAGAGAAGCAGTGTGTGTTGATCAAAATACAATATTTTGATCAACATATCCTTCACTTTGTCCGATTTCTGAATAGAGTTTCCTGTCAAAATACAGTGTAAATGTATTTATGGATACTGTCTTTTGGCCACCTCCGCCTGGGGTGGCAACAGCCAGTTCCGCAGACCCTCTCGGTTGGCATTTCTTGCTTGTTCTGCAGTTTCCATTATGAGAGCGCCGTTGGAGACTGGACGCCTTCCAGTCTGTTGGATGCGATAGGAAGGCCGTGGAAGAAAAACGCTCTGCGGTGGCAGCTGGTCTAAAAAGATGGACAAGGTGCGGTTGGCGGCACAGCTGTCCACTCGCTAGAGGGCACATGTAGCTCTGGTGTGAGGGATGCAGGAGGCAGAGGTGTTAACTAGACAGTTCATGTTATACAGATGTGCTGCCGGTATTATAAATGAGCAAAGCATCTTAATGAATAATATCAATTGAATTTCCGGCGAGTTTAATTATCGAGCGAAAAATTAACATCGAAGGTTTCTTCTCCATCTTCAATCATAAACGAATTTTCAGCCGCTAGTGTACACACTTTCGTGTGAGGCTGGGCAAGAAAAAAACCATTAACTAGATAGTTAATGACCGTATGTTAACCTGGCCGGGAATAGCTATGGCCGAGGACGTTCACAGGTACACACGCTCTGTTATTGGACAGCCGAAGACAGGTCATCAACTGAATAGTTAATGACCGTTTGTTAACCTGACCGGTAATGGCTATAGCCAAGGACGTCCACAGGTACACACGCTCTGTTATTGGACAGCCGAAGACAGGTCATTAACTGAATAGTTAATGACCGTTTGTTAACCTGACCGGTAATGGCTATGGCCAAGGACGTCCACAGGTACACA
The DNA here is from genome assembly GCA_016164225.1 of Gammarus roeselii. NCBI lineage: Eukaryota > Metazoa > Arthropoda > Malacostraca > Amphipoda > Gammaridae > Gammarus > Gammarus roeselii. Next base: position 11,577 of record SDVV010029441.1, read on the forward strand.
CGCTCTGTTATTGGACAGCCGAAGACAGGTCATTAACTGGATAGTTAATGACCGTTTGTTAACCTGACCGGTAATAGCTATGGCCAAGGACGTCCACAGGTACACACGCTCTGTTATTGGACAGCCGAAGACAGGTCATTAACTGGATAGTTAATGACCGTTTGTTAACCTGACCGGTAATGGCTATGGCCAAGGACGTCCACAGGTACACACGCTCTGTTATTGGACAGCCGAAGA
>SDVV010029442.1:0-11813 GCA_016164225.1 Gammarus roeselii
CATGGAACAGGCGAGAGCAAACTCACCTAAAATTTCCAAGAGCGCATCCAACTTTCTGCCTAGGGGGGTTTCTCTATCGCACCAATCCCCCCTCCAGAAAACTTGCTATAACGCTAATCCTAACTTGCTATAACACTAATCCTAATCCTAAACTTGCTATAACACTAATCCTACCAGAACCGAATAAATATATATAACGAGCAACAGTTAGTGACCAATTAAACTCCACTACAACCATCTAAAGAAGAAAAAACATATATATAAATACAATGAATATCAAAATACAGTACAAATTAAAGTGTTCATAACATTAACCTTGCCAATCAAGGGCGCAAGCCTGCTTTCATCCCGCCGTTGCTCCTTCCGTTCCCCTTCCGTCCCCCTCCCCTTCCGGTCTCCCCCGTCCGTTAGCTGACTTGAGCCACCAAACCAGTTCCGGACCCTAGGCCCCCGCCCTCCCCCGTTTCTGCGCGCACCCCCGTACGCTCGGTGAGTCAAGGTGTATGCATCGCGTCCTACCCCGGTGAAATGTGAAATGTTATGTGCAAATTTCCGTAGACCGGACAAAATTGCGTTTAGACGACATACTAACTACTGTTGGGTGGTTTCACTAGCATACACACTGATTTACTGGTATTGTACTCGATGTCTAGTTTCGTGGCCTCAGTCTCGCAAATATTTATCATCGTCTGAATAATCTCGGCATGTGGGCCCAGAAGGACCATGTCGTCTGCATAGCTAATCGCGTTAAAACAGCATCCGTGAATGTGACATCCCACACGGCTAAGAGAAAGTCGGTCATGTAAGCTATCTACATACACATTGAAAAGAAGAGGCGAGAGTAGGCCTCCTTGCCTTATACCGTTAGTTGTTCGAAACGTATTTGACAATGTGCTTCCCCATCGTATTACACATTCCTGCTGTTGGTACCAGTTTTTTAGTAGCTTAACAATGGGAATTGGGGCCCCTACTTCAATAAGTTTTTTGAGCAGAGTCCAGTGATTGACACGATTAAAATCTTTTTTTAAGCATCCAGAAAACGAAGGTACATTGGTCACCCTCCACTGACAAAGTAATTAATCGCCTGCTTAAATGTGAAGATATCCATTTCCGTCCCATGCTGAGGCTTGAAACCAAATTGGTTGAGCGTTGTTTTCAGACAGTCGCCAAGCCTGTTTTGGGTAACTATTTCTATAAGCTTTGATGCAGGAGTAGCAATTGATATTGGTCTGTAGATACCTTTATCGGTCGCACATTTTGTCTTCGATTTTATGATAGGTTTTACAACAACATCCCTCAGTAACTAAGGAAGGTATTAAAGTTTGAGGCAGTCAGTAAAGAAAATAGACATGCCATGAAGTAGCTGAACAGGACCATACTTGAATACTTCCGCAGTTACAACATTATACTATTGTAAATAATATTACGCTCAATGTAATCCGAACCGGCGGCCCCTAGAGATGAGCAGTGACAAATTCAAATTGAGTTTTCGGAAAACGATAGGTAGCTCCCAGCTTTGACAGAGGCCAAATCGACGAGAATATAACTTATTGAATCATATCTACCATTTACCGTATCATTTTTGAAGATACAATCATTGTCACATAAGATAATATTGTGCTTCATCTTCTATAACAGCAGTATATTAATTCGGTTTTCTGTACTCCAGTATCGAATTATTCTGATCGTCAATCATTGGATCATTTCCTAGCGGTCATGAAGTGTATATATTTCAGTGATATGTATATATTTTATGAATAACTCATGTAGTCTGTTCACCACTTTATTATTTCATACAATGTGTTATACCCATCTTTACAATATGTTAGCGCATTTCGTCATGAAATATGTATATCCAGTGCTATGTATATATTTTATGTACAATTTATGTCACCTATTCAACCCTATAGTATTCATATCATACACCATCTTTGCAATGTGTTAGCGCATTTCGATTTCCCAACCCCATGTTCTCAGGATTTCTTGCCCCATGTGTTGGCGGTTTTCCCAATCCTATGTATTTCGTAATTTTCCCGACCCCATGTATTTCGTGATCGCCCCACCCCATGTATTTCGTGCCAGGCATTCCTGTTTCTTACCTTAAATAAGAAATTGGCTGTCGATCATTTATTATAATATTATAATTTACAATCTGTCACATGAAATCAGATCCAGCGGCGAATTTCGAATTGAATTTTTGTTTACGTTAATTCAAATAGTGTTCACAACAAAAAGTTTTATGTTTACTATTTTGAAACAATGAAAACCCATTGCCAGATGATTGATGTAAAGGTTTTAATAATTATTTAATAACTATACCTATTGTCATCCATATATGTAGGTATGTGTGTGCACATATGAATGTGTATTATACTGATTGTCATCAATACAAGTAGTTGGGTGTGTGCACATATGAATGTGTATTATACTGATTGTTCATACGTGTATGTAGGTAGGTAAGAGCACATAGGAATGTGTATTATACTAATTGTCATCCCTATAAGTAGGTAGGTGTGTGCACATATGAATGTGTATTACACTTTTCGTCATCCATTTATGAAGGTAGTCGTGTGCACATTTGAATGGGTATTTGTATGTGTAGATGTATGATGGTATATTGTAAATTCCATTCAGTTCGATGAAGGCGAGCCAGCAGCACTCTAGAAATGAGTTGCGATGTATTATTCTTTTTCGATTTATCAAACTCATGCACTTGTTTTTTTTTAAATTTTCAATAACATACATCGTGAATCATGTTTTGAATCATGATGTAGCTACAAACCGGCCGTCGACAGATGCGCTGTCACTAATTCACTTTATCTCCCGTTTCGCTAAATCAAATAGCGTATATAAAAACTAAGTTTGATGCATTATACCTAAGTATTGAAAACCCATTGCTAGACGATGGAATTAAATGATTTAATAATAATAATAATAATAATAATAATAACATCCTTTCCCACAGCTTTGTCATTTTTTAATTTATTGACAGCGGTCCTAAGTTCCCTCATATAAACATCATATCATCATCACTATCCCGATTGAGAGCCTCATTAACAAAATAACTAATCAGTGTCGTTGTTGACACTGTTCATGTTACCATGAAAATGGTCGCGCTACATATCAGCAATATTTCTCGGCCCTGTTATGTCATTAACAAATTGAGAAACAGAGCTATCTTCGTTTGTAGATTTTTCATTTATTTCCAGAAATCAATCATCCACCCAGTAACCACTTATCATGACAGTCTAGCTGCAGGTAAGTCATCCTCGTGTTTCTTACAGTAGCGCAGTGTGTATTTACAGGCATTATTCGATATATTCTTTTCAATGTACAATAAGCCTGCTCGGGGTTGGCCAGCATCACGCCATCGGACGTAGGCTGCTTTGCTTGCCTCGGGTAAGTCAGCCACTGCCTGTTCCACCCTGGTGTCCTGTGCCTTCTCCTTAGTGTTCGCTCTCCATATGCTGCTCTGCCAGCCATCTTTGCCGCCCCACATATACACTCGTAGAGCTCGTCTAACTTGTCTCTGTCAGCTGCTGCATGAATCCGTAGCACCTCTGGTGGCAAGCTCCCGAGCTGATTGATAAGTACTGAACAGAATATGTACATTAGTCTTAGCTTTATCATTGAATTGCCAGCTAATGGACTGTGTGGCTGTATCCCCACTAACCATTACAGAGAGTTGTAAACTGTTAATGCACACTTTTGCAATGCACAGTTTGTTTGCTCCTGAGATAGCGAGCGCCTCGGGAATGCGCATGCACGAGCGGCGAAGAGTGTCATTCGTAAACAAGGTTAAAGTAAGACGAGTAATGCTGCAGAGTTATGAGTGTGGTGCACTCCCACCCTCCCCCGCATCGTATTATTTAAACAGCTACGAATAAAATAGCTCTTAATTGCAACAAGATTGTATTTGCATAGATTACATTTTTTTAACATCAAACAATATGGGAGACTATATGTGAATTGGAAATGGGAAAGATTAGGTGAATGGGAAATGGGAAAGATTAGGTATATGGGAAATGGGAAAGACCAGGTGAAGGGAGAATGGGAAATATCAGGTGAATAGGAAATGGGAAAGCCTAGGTGAATGGAAAATATGAAAGACTAGGTGAATAGGAAAAGCTAGGTGAATGGGAAATGGGAAAAAATAGGTGAAGGGAAAATTGGAAAGACTGAGTGAATGAGAAATGGGAAAGACCAGGTGAATGGGAAATGAGAAAGACCAGGTGAATGTGAAATGGGAAAGACTAAATGAATGGGAATTTCTTAGAAGTAACAATGAGTAATGGTACCGAAAACCGTTTATGGTGAATTCAATATTGACCCACCCCGATAATGCATTATACTCTTTTAATCGTCAATCGTGTTTACTGTACTTTAACATATTATTGTCGAGCCTCGCTACTTATATGCACAATAACTTGTATGTGGTATTCTAAAATTAAATTTCAGGAATAAGTTGGTGTCTCAAACTTTTAGATCACAAATATACTTTAGTATAGAATTATTAACTTATATATTTTTTTGTCGAATTAGATTAACTATCTAAAAACTACTTCTCCTGAAGAATCGTCATCTCTTTGGCTCTAAGTTTCGTAGAAAACGCTCTGTCCGAATGCACAAGTAATACACAAGTCTCTTCGATCCATATAATACTGTATCACAATACACACGTGTCTCTTACTGTCCTTTAGTTATTTATATGCGTCTCTTCTTGATCAACCCTGCCGTGACAGCCGACTTGAAACTGCATGGACACAGAACAGTATTTACAATTTATTAGGAAAGCTTCTTAGAAGGTTTGGTGAGAACAGACGCACTGTATTGCATAATTTTTCTTATGAACGCGTAAAATGTGCTGATATTCTCAAACAACTTCATACATTGCCAAATAAATATGAGCGCCAAAAGTGCGCTTCTCTATATCACACATGCTCTGTAACCACTTTTGCTCTCATCCATTTCAATAGATACGCCTCCATTCAGAGGGATTGCGTCAGTGGACGACGCTTCATATTTTCCAGCATTTTCCCCCCCGGGACCCAACAAACGAATTGTAACCAATGAAACTTCAAATGGAGGCTGAATTGATTCAATATCAGCAAACTGGGATCATTTTTAAATTTCAACATCTGATCTCCGCCGACGGTTGCAGTCATCGAACCATCAACAATCTGGTGGTATACGGACCATTGCTGCTCCGTTGTATGGTCAACGATGGGTCATATGTATGGTCAATTGGAATGTTAGTGACGGATTTACTCAATATTTACAGGTAATAAAAAGGTGTTGCTTCTGAGTTCACGATCCGAATAATCCGCCAAAGCAAATCAATTTTGTGTTCATAATAACACCTGATTTTTCTTTTCCTCCTATAGCTATTCACCGTGATGAGGTCATAATGCATTTGCCGCCGTAAGATCCTAACATAAGCGATTGAACATTTACAATTGTTGACATTTCAATCCTTTTCTCCTTTTATTTTCCATCAACCATTTTTTTGGCAGCATTAACCGCGTTGTATTTTACTTCGTCCTATAAAATAGTCCTATAAAATGTTTCCGGCTTATAAGTGAAATGAATATGACAAAACGACGAGTGTCCGGTGTTTTAACTGTATTCTTGGTCCGTTATTATACCACAAGCATTTGGATCCTACCTATAGAAATCACAAATTTTATCCGCTGAATCATGTAAGTAGTGATTAGCTAACCGTAGGATTCCTTTTTTTGAAACAAATTAGGCCCTTCTACTTGTGCCGAATCCAAGTCTGCACTACACTGAATGCCTGTTTGTGCATCCCTTGCATGGACTTACGGTAGTACAATAATGTCATCGCATCTGTGTATGAGCTCTCCAACTCACAAAGGCCCACACATACCCTAACATCCTTTGATAGCCAATGTATTAGGCGGAATATACGAATTAGGACAACCTACACGTTGTGATGGACTTTGTTTTGATGTATGGACTCTGATGGACTCTGTATTGACACCTACTCCGATTTGATAGTCTCGGCCTATCATTGCACGCACTCTAAATTCATCGTGCATTTTCATTTATTGTTTTATACCACTTCCAGCTTTATTGAGCATATGTATGGATTGCTTTTATATACGCATTCTAGATTGATTGTTCATTTGTATGTTATGTGCTACCTGATGAATTATACTGTATATCGTGATTTTTTAAAATCTTGCCGTTTGTTATAAGAAAGATTTAATTGTCAGTTAAGAAAGAGTCGTGTTTTCATGTTCAGCTATGGTAGTAAGACGCCTCGATTTATTTAATGTCCCTCAATAATAACACACCATTTGCGAGTGAATACATTCTTTTCTGATTATTATTATCAAATCGATTGTCAAAAGACTCGGCCTTCGTATTCGGTCACTGGAGTTGTGGTGCCTCTAATTTTGTTTGAATAGATGTTCAGAATTGCCAAACATACAATCATAGACACTGAATGAACGCGGTTTAAATGGGTCTAGAAACGACTGAGGCATCGCGTCCAAATAAAAATAACGAATCAATGCTATCTATTTCACACATTAACATTACTCCAATGTGAAGAAAATTGTAGATGTTAGTTTGTTTCGGAACGGGGACCGGATTGCATCGCATTATTGCGAGTTGTGCAATGTCTACTATTTACGATACAATAACTAATGTAACCTTTGAACAGAGTCAACAAACATGTACACGCTTTACGGCAAATACGCACTTCTGAAATACTAGGTTGGAATGGTTGGTCGGTCTCCCTTCGGACCAAGGTCGGCTATCATATTATACATTTTATTTGTATTCATGTTGAGTGTTTAAATAATAAAACGAGGCGACATCTGCTTTGTATCTGGCAAAAAAGAACTTGTTAGTAAATAAACTAAAATCGGTTGATTCAAAGACACATACACATTTGGTCGTACTAAATTTGCTGTGGATTCATTTTTCTGTGATTTTTAATTTTCAACCAATCTGTTCGAGGAAAATTCATAAATAGTTTATGATTGGAAACACCATACATAATTTTTTTACGATTTTATTACATCAAATTCTGACCGTTGAATTAAATTATTTATGAAACATTAATCCTTCGTCGAACAGAGGAAAATAATAGCATAAACCAGTTGCAAATTGTCTTAGATATAATCACATAAGTATTCTGTTATCGTTCAGTTGAAAATTCCCACAGCTGTATCAAATTTTTAGTGAAACGCTACTGTTATGGTATTCTAGTATCGCAAGCCAATCAGGTCCGAAAGAATCATATTCAAGTCTTTAAATGCTGATGTGTACAATAGCTCAACTTCCAGTCTGAGTCTGTGAGTTTCCATTGAATTCCATTGGATTTCGCGCTCGACAGTTTAGCATTTGAGAATACGAATATCAATGCAGATTGGAGATTGGTCGACTATTGCTGGTGATCGTACAACTGTGAGACTCTTGCTGGTGACCGTACACCTAACCCACTATTTCTGGTGATCATTCATCTGACCCACTGTTACTGGTGACCGTACACCTGACAGTTTCTTGCTGGTGACCGTACACCTGTCAGGCTTGTGCTGATGACCGTACATCTAACACGCTATTGCTGGAGAGCGTAAACCTGACCCACTGTTTACAAGTGTTTACAAGTGTAGGAAGACAACAACAGGCCTATTGGCCAAACTAGGTTGCCTTTTGGTAGCAAGAGTGTTAGTTCTGGAGTAGAACGTCTAAGAGGCCCATTGGCCCAAACTAGATTGCCCTTTGGTAGCAAGATGATTAGTTCTGAAGTAGAACGTCTAAGAGAGCTTCGTGTGTCATATCTGTTTTTTTTATAACAACAGGAAATGGAACGGCTTAGCTATTTATTGGCGATTTAAATTGAACTTACCGAGCCGGGACTTGAACATTTCGATTGTATTGCTGTTTACAACCTCCGCTGGAAGTTTGTTCCATTCTTCGACAACTCTATACGTGAAGAAATTGCGCGCAATGTCGAGTGAGAAACGTTTCCCAACGATTTTGTATCCATTGTTCCTAGTCACTCCGTTTGTATCTAGAGTGAAAAGGCTCGCTCGGTCGACGTTTTCCTTACCCTTCATAATCTTCCACACTTCTATCATGTCGCCTCTGACTCGACGTTTCTCTAGCGAATAAAGATTGAGTTCACGATGCAGGTCTTCGTACGGTTTATTCTGCAGCGAGGGGATGAGTTTGGTAGCTCTTCGTTGAACCTTCTCAAGTTTAATAATGTCTCTTCTAAGAAATGGAGACCAGAATTGAACGGCATACTCGAGATGCGGTCTAACAAATGCATTTAATAACTTGAACATACTGTGCTGATTTCTGTAAGAGATAGTGCGGATATCATACCTAGCACTTTATTGCCTTTCTTGGCAGCATCGTTACATTGCTTGCTGCTTTTTAAGTCGTTACTAATGATGACACCTAAATCTCTCTCTTCGGTGACGGGAACGAGTTTTTTTCCAGACATTGAATATTCGTGTTTGGGGTTATGAAGACATATGTGCATAACTTTGCATGTGTCGACATTAAATTTCATTTGCCACTTTTCTGACCAATCAACTATTTTGTTCAAGTCTAGTTGGATCTGCTAACACTCTAGTTCAGTTTGCACTTTTCCTCTCATCCTAGTATCGTCTGCAAACTTGCTAATGTTTGGGAGTACGTTGCTATCGAGATCGGTAATGAATATTATAAAGAGAACTGGCCCTAACACGGATCCTTGAGGCACGCCGCTTGTAACATTACCCCAAGGGGTATTGTTCGTAAGCTAGCATTTTATCCAGCTGTTAACCTCGCCTCGATTACCGATGCTGTGCAATTTACTAATTAGGCGCTTGTGGGGGACTTTATCAAAGGCCTTTTGAAAGTCAAGGTAAATGATATCGATTGGAAATTTTGTGTCGTGGATTTCGATTATATTTCTGAAAAAGAGTAGCAGATTTGTAGGACAGGAACGGTTGTGTCTAAAGCCATGCTGGGAGTCGCCAATCAATTTGTTTGATTCTAAGAACTCTGTAATTTTATCCGTCATCAAACTTTCCATCAACTTGCCAATGACTGAGGTGAGACTAATTGGACGGTAGTTGCCGGGACACTTCTTGTCCCTTTTTTCAAAAATTGGGGTAACATTGGCCTTTTTCCATTTAGAGGGGCAGGTGCCATTTGTGAGAGATTAGGTGAAAATGTTTGATAAATGTTCGGCGATTTCATTTCTAGTCTCTTTTAAAATTCTAGGATGAATTTGGTCTGGGCCTGGAGATTTGGTGATTTTCAATTTATCTATATATTTAATAACTTCGGCGGGGGAAAAGTTCACTGTGGTGAGGGCTTAAATTTGTTTTGCCGCTACGATATTCTCAGGATGAGGAATATTCTCATCCTCTAACGTAAATACAGAGCAAACGTATTCGTTAAGTAGAACACTAATTTTGGTGTCGTCCGTTTCTAGCTCACCAACATCGTTCTCGAGATGGCCTATTACAGATTTTACATTCTTTTTGTTCGAAATATAACTAAACAATTGTTTCGGATTACTTTTGACATTAGCAGCAATTTCATTTTCATGATCTTTCTTCTTACGTTTCAGGACCCTCTTTAGATCTCGTCTGCTAATTTTGTATTCATTTTTTGCTACGTCGTCGTGTGGATGTCTCTGCTTAACCGAATGCTTCGCTTTATTTTGTGAATGAAGGCGCTGCAATTGTCCTTTCCAGTACTTGGGCTGATAGGCTGTTGTGCGCCTGTTTTTGCGCGGGATATGCTCATGCTCGATATTTTTTAAGCGCAGTCAAAAAATAGTCAAGCGATTGATTGACATCTTGTCCGAGGGTTATATTTGCTGACGTTATTGACTATCTTAAGCAATCAAAATTTGCTAATCTGAAGTTAGGGACTTTTACGCAGTTTGCTGATGTTTTCAACTCGAGCTCTATCAAAAAACGGATACAGTTGTGGTCACTAGTTCCGAGTGGTTTGCCTTCTTTGACGTTCGTGACATGAGAGTCGCCTTCACTAAATAAGAGATCAAGAATGTTGCTACCTCTTGTTGGTGTCTTTACCATTCGGGCCTGAACTCATCGTCTGCAAAATCAATCAGACGTTGGCCGGTGGCAGTACATTCTTCTGATTTCCCATCAATGTCGGGGTAGTTGAAGTCGCCAAGCACAATACTGTGTTGTGTTGTGACAACATCGACAAGGGTGTTGTAAAGATCGATATCATCTGCAACCTTGCTTTTAGGGGGGCGATAGACGAGAGTGATTTGACATTTTATATGTTTGACGACTACTTTGATTGATACTATGTCGTGCCTGTTGTTTGGAATGGTGACTTCTAATATTTGCAGAGTGTTTTTCACGAGAAATAGCACTCCTCCGCCCTCTCGGCCTTGTCTATCTTTGTGAAATAGTGAGTAACCGGGATGAGTAAATTAGCTATTTTGTCGATACTTTCATTCAATGCAAGGATACCTAATTCTTTGATTTTGTCTCTGAGACTTCTAGCGTTCACGTTGTAACATTTGAGAGTACCGTTAGTCACATTGACTTGGTTTGCTGGACTTATTTTGCTTCTACTCTGAGGTCTTGTGTTGGAGCCAAGACTTTCGCTTTCGTTCACACTGGTTATACTAGCGGAGCTGCGACTACTGCCTCTAACTCGGACTGGATTCATGACAGGAAATTTTTTTGCTAAGACCTGTGGTGGTGTTTTGATGGGCACTTGTATTTGTTGTGTATCTCGTGTTGAAACGGGCGGAGGGCGTGGTGTCGTTTCGTCGGGCACTGCTGGAGGAGTTGTTGGTATGATATCGTTTACGTTTTTTGACTTATTTTCGTTGACAAGTCCAGCGCCGATGTTTTTATTGACGTTTCCGATAGTATCAAGTCCATACGTGTTAATGCGAGCCTTGTTGGTGGTTCTATTAAAGTTATAGTTTTATGGTCGATCATCGTATCCCAATGATCCGAAGAAGAGAATTTCTGGGCTATGCAAAAAGTTGCTGGGCGATTGTTAAGTAAAATCATCTTGCTTAACTTATACCTTCTTTGGTTCGGATGGGGCAGGATGCCAGTGACATGGAGGTTCGCGTGTGAAGGTTTGATGTTTTTTAGCATGGCTTCATACCTTTTCCATGTCGATTCCGTCTGCGTCACGTCTTTTGCTCCGACTTGTATTATAATTCGCTTAGATGAATGTATCCTTTCCTTTGCGATTATGCCTGCGACCACGTAAAGTTACAAATCGGCTTTGCCGAGTATTTTCAGTTGAATTCTCCATTTTCGCTGATTTGATTTGAAGGAGGTGACATTGTAATCACCAATCACAATAATTTCGTTTGTATTCGGAGAGTCCATTTCATCGGGCCATACATCGAATCGGTTTCGTGTATTGGGTCGGAAGTGGTAAGATTGTGGTCCGACGTGTCACAGCGTGGCTGCCTCTTACTAACTACATTTGAGTACAGTGCCACGCTATCTTTGACTGAGTTTACTGTCGGTTTAATACGATCGTTTGTCTCAGCGTCTAGAGTCGAAAAATTCTTAGCGAGTTCGAAGTCTAGGTGCACTTGGAGTTCTTTCACTTGATTTTGGGTGGCCTCAACAGTTTCTTTGACAGCTGCTAATTCGCTGCTTATCAGATCTTTAAATTCGTGAAATTGTTCCAGCACGTTTTCCAATTTTATTTCAATAGCTATCAATCGGGTCTCCGTGTTGACTGACTTTGTTATGGATAAGCCATCGAAGGCTTATCCAAAATATATATATATATGAACATATACACATATAAATATATAAATA
>SDVV010029443.1:0-11812 GCA_016164225.1 Gammarus roeselii
TCCAGGATTCAGAGGGGCTTCTAAAGGGTCCCACAGTTTCTCAAAAGGGTCCTAAAGGGTCTCAAGGGTGTCCCAAGGGGCCCCAGAAAGGTCCAAGTTGATCCCCCCAAATCCACCTGGTCTCCCAAGTCCCCCGGGTTCCCGAAACCCTGGGTCCCCGAGTCCCGCGGGTCCCACGAAAACCTCCCCTCTCTGGGTCACCTTGTCTCAACCAACCTCGATACATATAATAATAACAAATTCAAAATTTATCACCATGAAAAAGGGCAGAGAAAAATAATAGAGCCCAAGCAAGAAGAAATACTAAAATACTAAAATAAAGTGTTGATGATCTATAAAATGAATAATCATCCATCCACCCCGAGTCTGTCCGTGAGCCAGCATTTTATCCAGTTATTGAGTTCGCCTCGAATACCGATGCTGTGCAACTTACTAACCAAGCGTTTGTGAGGAACTTTGTCGAAGGTCTTTTGAAAGTCAAAGCAAATGAGATTTCGCGTCGTGAAATTCAATTATATTTTTGAAAAAAAGCAGCAGGTTTGTAAGACATGAACGATTGCGTCAGAAGCCAGGCTGAGAGTTACCTACTAACTGATTTAATTCTAGGAATTCTGTAATTTTATCCGTGATCAAACTTTTATCCGTGATCATCCGTGATCGAACTCCTTCTTTTAAAAATTGGGGTGACGTTGGCCTCTTTCCATTGAGAGGGGCAGGTGTCATTTGTGAGAGATTGGGTGAAAAGGTTTGCTAGATGTTCGGCAATTTCGTTCCTAGTCTCTTTCAGTATTCTGGGATGAACTTGGTCTGGACCGGGAGATTTTGTAACTTTCATTTTTTCTATATATTCAATAACTTTGGCAGGGAAAAAGTTCACTGTGCTCAGGGCTTCAATTTGTCTTTGCTCTATGATATCCTCAGGATTAGGAATATCCGCATTCTCTAACGTAAATACAGAACAGAAAAGTTGGTTAAGCAGGGCACTCATTTAGTGTAGTCAGTTTTCTAGCTCACCAATATTATTTTCAAGAGGGCAATTACAGATCTCGATTTTCTTTCTTCGAGGCATAACTGAAAAATGGTTTCGGATTAGTTTTGCCGTTGGCCGTAATTTCATTTTCGTAATATTTTTTCTTTCGTTTCTGGACCGTCTTAAAAATCCGTCTGCTGATTTTGTATTCATTTGTTTGCAGCATCGTCGTGTGGGTGCTTCTGTTTATTCGAGTGTTTTGCTTCCTTTTGCGACTGAAGGCGCTGCAAATTTTCCTTTCCAGTACTTAGGCTGATTGACTGCTGTTTGTCTGTTTTTGCGAGGGAAATGGTCATTTTCAATATTTTAAGGTGCACTCAAAAAATTGCTTAGCGATTGATTGACATCTTCTCCTAGGGTTATATTTGCTGACGCCATTGCCTCTCTTAAGTTATCAAAGTTAGCTAGTCTAAAGTCAGGGACTTTTTCGCAGTTAATTGACGTTTTCAACTCGAGCTCAATCATAAAACGGATACAGTTTTGGTCGTTATTTCTGAGGGGTTCGCCCACTTAGACGTTCGTGACATGAGAGTCGCTTGCACTAAATAAAAGATCAAGAATATTGCTACCTGTTGTAGGTGTCTTTACCATTTGGGTCATAAACTCATCATCAGCAAAATCAATCAGGCGTTGGCCAGTGGCCGTACATTCTTCTGTTTCCCAATCGATGTCGGGAATATTGAAGTCTTCGAGTACATACTGTTTTGTGTTCTGACCCCATCGACGTGGGTGTTGTAAAGATCGATATCATCTGCGGCAATGCTCTTGGGAGGACGATAAACTAGTGTGATTTGACACTTTGTATGTTTTCAGACTACTTGAATTGAAATTATGTCGTATCTGCTGCTTGGAATAGAGACTTCTATTACTTGTAGAGTACTTTTTACAAGAAACAATACTACTCCACCCTCACGGTCTAGGCTATCTTTGTGAAATAAAGTAAACCCGGGCTAGTGAATTTGCCCAGATAATTTCTGGTGCTCGATTTCATCCACGATTCTGTGATGTCTTTCATGTCGATCTCATCGTTAATTGCGAGGATATTCAATTCTTCGATTTAGTCTCGGAGACTTTTAGCGTTTACATAGTAACATTCGAGAGTATTTTGACTCGGAATCCTGCCAGAAACTCATCGGTTGCGGTAGGGGGCTGCAGTTATACTTTGATGAACTTTTTTGTTAGTGGTGAATCTATTTTTGTTGGCTGTTCCTCTATCGTTACTGCACGTCCGTGATTGCTACTTGCTCGGGCGACGGCCGCCGAATCATTTCGTAGGGCATTTCGTTCCAGTGCAATTTTTTGATTTGATTCAAGCCTCATTTCCACCGAAGTCTCAACGTGAGTCAGGATAGGCTCCCCCATAGGGCGCGACCGTTATTGATTCAGGTAAGTTCGCACGGATTGCGTGCGAAAATATTAGTCTTGTCAAGATGAAATCTGTACATATTTCAACTGTGGCATGTTCGCGTACTAGCGCGTACAAGAGAGTAAAGAGTTAACGCGTATCTTCGTAAATGTATTGTTATCTTTGTGCGTAATAGGGTTGAGAGACCATCTCACTTGCACAGGTGTTTGGGATTTAGACAGCTTCGTATAATCCGGTGTGTTTTGATGGACTTTTAGGTTGGGTCCGTGAATAGGCTTCGTAGGTTGCACGAGGGATTTATGAACGCTCGTCAAGCTGCCGCGAGTGCGTTGCAATCCATCAGTAATTGTTTCACGCTGATAGCCACTTGGTGGCAACAGGGCAAGGTGGTGCGTTTGGTCCTACGTCGACATCCATCAGGTGGTTTTGAGGTATCCACGTGTGTTCCGTGCACAAGCGGTTGATGAACACTTGGTCTTTTCTGTTGGTGAACTTGGTTTCCTATTCTCCGACCGAGGGTTTGACTGAAAGCATTTTTTGTCCACTCTGTTGCCACGTTTTATCCCATCGGGATGTTATATGGAAGTTGATTATAGGGAACCAGTCCCGGTAATGTATTGCAAAAAATTGTTCATGGTGAGTTGATGGCAGTTTAGCAAGCGAGTCCGCAAGTTCGTTTCTTCTCATTCCCGCATGTCCGAAGATCCAGCAGATTTCAACTGCCTGACCCGTCTCGCACATCACAAAGAGATCGTTCTGCATTTTGCCCAGAGCGGGATGTTCGTAGTGCAGTGTTTTAAGCTGGGTGAGGACACTCAGACCGTCTGAGAATACGACGTATTTGGGGAAGTGATCTGCTTTGTCAATAGAGGTGGCTAGTTCCGAGTGCGTGGAGCTCCGCAGAGAACACGGTGGCCTCTTGTGGGAGGGTGGCTGAGAGTGGGATGTTCCCGCACACAGCGGCGCCATCCACTCCGTCCGCGGTTTTGGAGCCGTCGGTGTATATGTGGCGGTGCTCTAACTATTCTTCCTCAAGTAGTCATAGGATATCCTGCCGGTACGCGTTGGTTGGAGTAGTTGCTTTAGGGTTCACATGCAGATCTAGGTTGACCGGTGGTGGGTTGATCATCCATGTTGGTGTGATAATTTGATGAATTCGTTAGGGGAATGAAGGCTTAATAGCTTGACGATTGATGTTCAGGGAGGTCAGCAAGTTGTCCACACGAAGGAGAAACGGTGGGCATATGTTCTTTCTAGACGCAAAAAGACGCTTATCGGTTATTTTGGTGATGTGGCTGATTGCCAGGTTGTTGATTAGACTTCTAGTCTTGAAATAGTATTGTAGCGAAAGTTTGTCTCGCCGGAGCGAAAGTGGAAGTTCGTTAGATAGGCTGTGATAGGCAAAGCATTGTTTGTGATGGTCGAGAGAGGGTCGAGAGTAGTTTTGGCTGCTGAACCGTAGACAACGGCTCCGTTCCAGTGTAATGTAAGGAAAGTGTGGTTCAAGGAAAGTGTGGTTCAAGGAAAGTGTGGTGCAAGGAAAGTGTGGTGCAAGGAAAGTGTGGTGCAAGGAAAGTGTGGTGCAAGGATTATGTGATGCATAGAAAGTGCGGTGCAGGGAAAGTCTTGTGTGAGATAAATGTTCCAAAACAGCCTAACACAGCAAAGTTTGACGGAAATGTTTGATCTAAATCAAAGTTTGACCCAATACAAACAAGCATTGAAGCAAAAATGCGTCGTGCTGTAAATAGGTAAACGTCTTGCCGATAAATTTCTCCGGCATAAAAACATGAGCTGAAGCGACTCAAGGCAAACGCAGAGAAGCAGAAAACTCCATGGAAGAACTTTCAAGCTAACAACCAAGAAGCCAGCAGCCACTGGCAAAACAGCCTCGAGGTGGAGCAGCCTTGAGTCGGAACTGCCTCGAGGCACAACAGCCTCGAGGAACAACAGCCTCGAGGCACAACAGCCTCGAAGCACAACAGCCTCGACGCACAACAGCTTCGAGGCACAACAGCCTCGAGGCAAAACAGCTTTCGAAGCGAAACAGCCTCGAGGCACAAGAGCTTCGAGGCAAAACAGCCTCGAGGCTAAATAGAGCAAAGCTAAACAGTTTCGAGACACAAGAGCCACGTGGCAAACGAGCCACGATACAAAAATTCGCGGCAGAGGAGCCACGAGGTATGAGATCTATGAAGCAAACGAGCCAAGAAATCAAAGAGACAGTAGACAAAAGAGACAAGAGGTAGAAGAGCCATGAAGCAAAAGAGCCAAGAAATCAAATAGACAGTAGACAAAAGAGACAAGAGGCAGAAGAGTCATGAAGCAAAAGAGCCAAGAAATCAAAGAGACAGTAGACAAAAGAGACAAGAGGCAGAAGAGCCATGAAGCAAAAGAGCCAAGAAATCAAAGAGACAGTAGACAAAAGAGACAAGAGGCAGAAGAGCCATGAAGCAAAAGAGCCAAGAAATCAAAGAGACAGTAGACAAAAGAGACAAGAGGCAGAAGAGCCATGAAGCAAAAGAGCCAAGAAATCAAAGAGACAGTAGACAAAAGAGACAAGAGGCAGAAGAGCCATGAAGCAAAAGAGCCAAGAAATCAAAGAGACAGTAGACAAAAGAGACAAGAGGCAGAAGAGCCATGAAGCAAAAGAGCCAAGAAATCAAAGAGACAGTAGACAAAAGAGACAAGAGGCAGAAGAGCCATGAAGCAAAAGAGCCAAGAAATCAAAGAGACAGTAGACAAAAGAGACAAGAGGCAGAAGAGCCATGAAGCAAAAGAGCCATGAGTCAAATGGAGCCACGAGGCTAAAGAGGCAAGCGGCGAAATAGTCAAGAGGTAAAACAGGCAAGTGGTATAGTCACGAGACAAAACATCACGAGGTAAAACAATTACGAGGCAAAACAGCTAGGATTAGGTTGCCTTGAAGCTCTTTCTAGCTTACACAAGGCTTTGAAGTTTGACAATTAATATATTATGATTATAAAATGAAATCTAGGCCTGTAAACTACATTCTTATTGTAATTAACATTTCAACTGTTTCAACTATGAACCAAACAGTCAGAGGTACAACAGCCACAAGGTACAACAGTCACGAGGTACAACAGTCACGAGGTACAACAGTCACGAGGTACAACAGTCACGAGGTACAACAGTCACGAGGTACAATAGTCACGAGGTTCAACAGTCAAGAGGTACAACAGTCACGAGGTACAACAGTCACGAGGTACAACAGTCACGAGGTACAACAGTCACGAGGTACAGCAGTCACGAGGTACAACAGTCACGAGGTACAACAGTCACGAGGTACAACAGTCACGAGGTACAATATCCAAGAATAGAACAGGCAAGAGGTGAACAGCCATGGAGGTATACAGCAAAGAGGCAAACATCCAATTGACCAGCTGTCATGAAGCAAACAGCCATGAAACAAACAGCCATGATGCAACCAGCTGCGACGCTATCACCCATGAGGCAAACAACCATGGTAGACAACTACGATACAATCAACTAAGAAGCGAATAGTCAAGAAGCTCACAGCCAGAAGCCAACAGTCAAGAAGCAAACGGACAAAAAACACAATCAATAAGCCCAGAGTCAAGAAATAGCAACCCAGAAGCAGCGGTCAAGATGTAAACAGTGGAAAAGGAAACAATAAAAATATAAGCAAACACAAAGCAAGCAGTTAAGAAACAAATAGTCAACAAGCTAAAAATGATAAAGTAAACTGCAATGATACAAACAGCCAAGCAGCAAACGAGCAGCATCGAGCCAAGAGAAGCGAGCAGCTTCGAGATGAGAGAAGCGAGCAGCTTCGAGATGAGAGAAGCGAGCAGCTTCTAGTCAATAGAAGCAAGCAATATCGAGACAAGAAGCGAGCAGCCTCAGGCCAAGAAGCAAGCAGCCTCAGGCCAAGAAGCAAGCAGCCTCAGGCCAAGAAGCAAGCAGCCTCAGGCCAAGAATGCAATGAAGAGGCAGGCTGTGTTGGTGCTCTCTGCCTGACGCTATTACTACCATTAAGCAGACGCTGAGGCAATTACTTCAGAAAAAGTCCTCCTCGCCGCATCTCGGGACGGTGCGTGCGGGAAGGTAATGCCCACACTTACTGAAAACTTGAAAGTGTGGTAAGGTAAGCTTTAGAATTACCTACTTCACCAAGATAATACAGAACTAGGAGAGAACATCGTGTTGCTTGTGTTGTTGCGTTGATACGGTGACATCTTGCACAGGAATTCATTGTGTTGCTCGTGTTGTTGTGTTGATACGGTGACATCTTGCACAGGAATTCATCGTGTTGCTTGTGTTGTTGCGTTGATACGGTGACATCTTGCACAGGAATTCATCGTGTTGCTTGTGTTGTTGCGTTGATACGGTGACATCTTGCACAGAAAATCATCGTGTTGTTGTGTTGTTGTGTTGATACGGTGACATCTTGCACAGGAATTCATCGTGTTGTTTGTGTTGTTGTGTTGATACGGTGACATCTGCACAGGAATTCGATAGAAATGCTTTAGTTTTCTTTCAGTGGATAATAGCGTTCAATAAGATACTTATGCTGCGATGATATACGTTGATTATCTGTGAAACAGTAAATTGTTGATTCGTCAACATTTGAGAAACTGTTGATTCGTCAACATTTGAGAAAAGCAACTGGTTGCCGCTTGGGAATATCAACTTTATTGTGATAAATGATTCGTTAGTAGATGAACATCACGGTGGTAAATTATGGAGGCAGATCACGGAGGCAGATCACGGAGGCAGATCACGGAGGCAGATCACGGAAGCACATCACGGAAGCACATCACGGAAGCACATCACGGAAGCACATCACGGAGGCCCATCACGGAGGCCCATCACGGAGGCACATCACGGAGGCACATCACGAAGGCACATCACGGAGGCACATCACGGAGGCACATCACGGAGGCACATCACGGAGGCACATCACGGAGGCACATCACGGAGGCACATCACGGAGGCAGATCTAGAAGGCCGATCTATATGGCCGACCTAGAAGACTGATTTAGGAGGCAGATCATGGAGGCAGATCATGGCGGCAGATCATGGAGGCAGATCATGGAGGCAGATCATGGAGGCGGATCCTGGAAGCGGATCCTGGCGGCAGATCCTCTAGGCAGATCCTGGTGGCAGATCCTGGTGGCAGATCTAGGAGGCAGATCTAGGAGGCAGATCTAGGAGGCAGATCTAGGAGGCAGATCTGGGAGGCAGATCTAGGAGGCAGATCTAAAAGGCAGATCCTGAAGGCATATCCTGGAGGCAGACCTTGGAGGCAGTCCTTAGAGACAGATCATTGAGGCAGATCATGGAAACGGAATATCTTGGAGGCAGATTTTTTGACGACAATAAAGGAAATGAAGACCATGGATTGTTGTGTGTATCTTGTTTTGCAATACACCTCCTTTAGATGCATTTTTAGTAAAAATTTGTTTTAAACTTCCTGGAAGAAATCGGACAAAGATGTGAAAATTAGCATTAGTATCTAGATACCGTATCTAGAATCTGTAACTGGTAGCCAGATGCCGTATCTAGTAGCTAAATACCGTTCCAGGTATCTAGATACCGTATCTAGAAATTAGATACCGTATTTAGTAACTAGGTACCGTAGCTAGTAACTAGAGACCTACCGTATCTTGTATCTCGATACCGTATTTAGTATCTTGATGCCGAATCTAGTATCTCGGTGAAGAATCAATTATCTAGATACCGTATTCTGTCCACATCCGGTAGTGTGACACGCATTTTTTCAATGACTTCAATTTGGAATCAATATCAATGCAAACATGGAAAATAACTGGCTTCTCAAAATGCCTACAATCTGAAGATAATTTGAAACCGTCACCATCGGTTTAATTGAAAATGTGTCCTCTCATCGACAAAATCATTCGATACCTATCAAGTTCAGTCTACGTATGCAAGTGGAAAAAGCAGACTGACGCTAGCCTCTTCCTCGACGTACCAGATAAACCATCCGCTGAGTTATCTTCCGTAGTTTGTTTCAATTGATTCCGCTTGTGTCAATGTTTGTGTACGGTCTCCATTTTAATTCGCAGCGTGCATTAGGATGACTACAAAAAAACATCGTCGAGGAATGGATCCACGTTGCAGGGCGGCTCGGACAGAGACGAGACAGAATATTAATTCACATTAGCAATTCGTATTAGCACTTGACAGAGTCGAAACAAAATGTGGGATTACAGAATGGGATTGCAGAGCACGGGATTAGGGAACGGTGATACATTGCAAGGCATTTATAGCGAGATAACATTGCGTGTGAGCCGATCTTTTCGACCTGTTTTGCAGGTCATGGGCTTGTCTCGGAACAAAACTATTAAAACTAGTCAAACTGACAGAAGAAAAGAACGACACATGTAAACAGGTTAGAATGACAGACTCACGATTAGGTAGGTCAAGGAAAGCTTCGACATAGATATCTGGGAGACTCGTGTCAGACAAAACAAGTCGTATTGACGTAACCATTCTTCTCTGCGCCAGGATTAAAGTGCACGATTCAGAGTAAATTACATTGCTGGTGAAGGAACTTTAACGAACGGGAGTTAATGAGTGCCGAGTGGAAATTAGAAAAGTTTCCAATAATGGTATGTGGTCATAAATTGATGATATGATTACTGTTGAGTTAAAGTGACGATCATCTTCTTCAAACAAAACACTCGTGGGCACATCATCAGGAGCATATAATCGAACAAACACCAACACTCGTGCGCACATCATCAGAAGCATGTAATCGAACAAACACCAACACTCGTGCGTAAATCATCAGAAACATGTCACAGAACAAACATCTTCACTTGTGCGCACCTCATCAAGATCATGCCATCGACCGAACATCAACACTCGTGGGCACATCATCAGTTTTGATTTGATTTGAGCCTCATTTCTACCAGAGCCTCAACGTGAGTCATAATAGGCTCCCCCGTAGGGCGCGACCGTCATTGATTCAGGTAAGTTCGCACAGCCTTGCGTGCGAAAATATTGGTCTTGTCAAGGTGAAGTCAGTACATATTTCAATAGTGGCAGGTTCGCGTACTAGCGCGTACAAGAGAGTAAAGAGTTAACGCGTATCTTCGTAAATGTATTGTTATCTTTGTGCGTAATAGGGTTGAGAGACCATCTCACTTGCACGGGTGTTTGGGATTTAGACAGCTTCGTATAGTCCGGTGTGTTTTCTGAAAGCAATAAGCTTTTTACGGTAGGTTGGGTCAGTGAGTAGGCTTTGTAGGTTGCACGGGGGATTTATGAACGCTCGTCGGGCTGCCGTGAGTGCATTGCAATCCATCAGTTGGTGTTTCACGCTGATAGCCACTTGGTGGCAACAGGGGCAAGGTGGCGCGTTTGGTACTATGTCGACATCCATCAGGTGGTTGTGATTTATCCACGTGTGTCCCGTGCACAAGCGGTTGATGAACACTTGGTCTTTTCTGTTGGTGAACTTTGTTTCCTATTCTCCGACCGAGGGTTTGACTGAAAGCATTTTTTGTCCACTCTGTTGCCACATTTTATCCCATCGGGAAGTTATATGGGAGTTGATTATAGGGAACCAGTCCCGGTAATGTATTGCGAAAAATTGTTCTTGGTGAGTTGATGCCAGTTTAGCAAGCAAGTCCGCAAGTTCGTTTCCTCTTATTCCCGCGTGCCCGGGGATCCAGCAGAATTCAACTGCCTGACCCGTCTCGGACATCACAAAGAGATCGTGCTGCATTTTGCGTAGAGCGGGATGTTCGTAGTGCAGTGTTTTAAGCTGGGTGAGGACACTCAGACTGTCTGAGAATACGACGTAATTGGGGAAGTGATCTGTTTTGGCAATAGAGATGGCTAGTTCGAGTGCGTGAAGCTCCGCAGAGAACACGGAAACCTCTTGCGGGAGGGTGGCTGATAGTGGGATGTTCCCGCACACAGCGGCGGCTCCCACTCCGTCCTCGGTTTTGGAGCCGTCGGTGTATATGTGGTGGTGCTCTAAATATTATTCCTCAAGTAGTCTTAGGAATTCCTGCCGGTTTGCGTTGGTTGGAGTAAATGCTTTACGGTACACCTGCAGGTCTAGGTTGACGGTGGTGGGTTGATCATCCATGTTGGTGCGTTAATCTGATGAATTCGGTAGGAGAATGAAGGCTTAATAGCTTTCCGATTGATGTTCAGCGAGGTCAGCAGGTTGTCCACACAAAGGGAAAACGGTGTGCATATGTTTTTTTTTTAGCCGCAAAAAGGCGCTTATCGGTTATGTTGGTGATGTGGCTGATAGCCGGGTTGTTGATTAGACTTCTAGTCTTAAAATAGTATTGTAGCGAGAGTTTGTCTTGCCGGAGCGGAAGTGGAAGTTCGTTAGCGAGCACGTTAAGGGATTCGATTGGGGTGGAGCGGAACGCGCCGGTTGGGATACGCAAAGCATTGTTTGCGATGGTCGAGAGAGGGTCGAGAGTAGTTTTGGCTGCTGAACCGTAGACAACAGCTTCAAAGTCCATGCGCAATCGTTTTATTGCTCTGAACAACGTCATTCCGGTGTCCATGTCGGCACCGAACTTCAGGGATGATACCGATTGGATAAGTCCCGTCGACCTTTTGCATCGAGTCGCCAGGGCTGCAATGTGGGGTCGCCACGTGAGTTTAGGATCCCACACAAGACCCAGGAATTTTATAGTTTCTTCGTATACTAGAGGTGTGTTGTGCAGCTTTAGGGCTGATTTCAGGTGTAAGCCGGGCACATGGGTGAAGAGCATGCTTCTAGTTTTAGAGGGCGAGAATCGGAATACGTTAAGGGAAGCCCAGTTCACTACTCGGTGAAGGCACTTCTGGAGTTCATGTCGAATTGTTATTAGGCTGGGGTGTCTGTAGCCCATTTTGTAGGTTGTCCACGTATAAAGATGAGAGTAGTCTTCTGTTTCGGGGAAGAATGTCGGCTAGCTGATCGATTTTGAGGATAGAAAGAGTGACACTAAGGACGCTTCCCTGGGGAACGCCCATTTCTTGGGCACATGTTTAGGATCATGTCACCGAGCGAACATCAACACTCGTGCACACATCATCAGGATCATGTCATAGAGCAAACATCAACAATCGTGCACACATCATCAGGATATTGTCACCGAGCGAACATCAACACTCTTGGGCACATCATCAGGATCATGTCACCGAGCGAACTTCAACACTCGAGCACACATCATCAGGATCATGTCACCGAGCGAACATCAACACTCGTGCACACATCATCAGGATCATGTCATCGAGCGAACATCAACACTCGTGCACACATCATCAGGATCATGTCACCGAGCGAACATCAACACTCGTGCACACATCATCAGGATCATGTCACCGAGCGAACATCAATACGCGGGCACATATCAAGATCATGTCACCGAGCGAACATCAACACTCGTGCA